>CAJNDV010012869.1:25800-40091 GCA_905221635.1 Symbiodinium sp. CCMP2456
CCGGGGGGATCCAGCTATATCTGGCACCCTAAACCCTAAACCCTAATACCCTAATACCCTAAACCCTAAACCCTAAACCCCAATACCCTACACCCTAATACCCTAAACCCTTATACCCTAAACCCTAATACCCTAAACCCTAAACCCTTATACCCTCGAAGAGGTCAGATTTAGCAGACCTAGCCCTGGCTTTGTTGGTAGACCTTGCGCCCTGTCTGCAGGATTCCGAGAGTGGATGTTGAACACCAGGCCTTCGTACAACAACCAGCTGCAACGCCGCCTCTAACCTTAAATGCAAAACTACGAAAGCCTGTCAATATAATGCGAGCAGTCAATCATGAGGATCAGAATAACAGTACTCATGTTCATCCTACTGAGCGCAACATCTTCTTGCAATATAACCCTAAAATAAGGCGGCACCCCAAAGTTGCCTCGGTCCGTTTGTGAACCGCGAGATCCCGGCAAAATCATGCAAAAACCGGTGCTGCAACGTTCGAAGAATCTGGGAACTTCTCTGCACCCCATCGACCGTTGAGACCCCTAAGCCTTTTCCTGAGCCCCGGCCTTTTGACAGCTTGAACCTCTAACTACCCATAGGCCCCATAGTAGTTCCTTATCGGGGTTCATATTTAGAATCCTATAAGGTAATCCCAAAAAGGAACTACTATGGGGCCTATGGGTAACTTGCCCCGAAATGAGAGGCGAAGCTCCGGCTTTACGGTGCCTGAGCTCCGCCTGCTTGCCGAAAAGCTGACCAAAGAGGGCGTCGAGACGGAGCCCTGGCGGAGAGGAAGGCTTCCTCTACCCATAAACACCATAGTAGTTCCTTCTTGGGGTTCATATTTAGAATCCTATAAGGTAATCCCCAAAAGGAACTACTATGGGGCCTATGGGTAGTTGCTACATCGTACCCGAAAGGAATGATGTTAAATTTATCTCATAGTCATAGTACAAACTCAAGGTATAAGTACATGTAATACTTTATTGTGGATTTTAATCCTACTGCAGAGGTCTGAGAGGCGCGGAGTGAAATCCCCTTATGGTCCCTCGATAACTGTACTATAGCCGCATACTCCCAAACCCGTGTGTGAGGGATCTACTTTGACGCTTTCGGGATTTTGAGTCGGGGCGGTTTGGGGGCTTTGAAAAAAGTTGAAAGTACTTGGAGTGCAGGGTTTCAAGACTTAAGGATCAGTATTGCGGGAATTTGTTGGCCTGGGGCTTTTTATCAGTTCGCAGCGCGCGACTGGTTTATCGAGGATTGCTTATTGATCTCCTAAGACAGCCAAACCATATAGTCTTTAATCAGGGCTTGTAGATTTCGGTCTCAAATATGGCTTCCCTTCCGGCAAATCTCTTTCCGAGCAACAGATGTCCCGGCTCCTGGCCGATCGTAGGCGTTACCGTGTTGTGGGCGCCGGTCAGGTCGAGGTACAGAGCGATGTCGTGTTGCCTAACCCTAGATTGTCCGAGTTTTGCATCGAGCGAGAAGCATTAAAAAAGCTAGATGTGCAGGGTTTGCAGCCCCATTTCGAGAGTTTTCCTGTTAAAGGCGACATGTGTTGTACCTTTGTCGTTGTCGCTGCTGCTGTTGTGAGGGGGGGCACTGCCACTATTTCCGGCTTCTGCATCTTCTGCCGCGGGTGTTTACCAACACTGACTGTTAGTTGCATCCGTTTAAACCCTAAACCCAAAACCCTAAACTGAGGAATCTGGTTGTTTGGAATGGAGTTGCGGCGTAGCGTGCAGCATCATTAGTGTCTCTGACGGCTGGGCATCAATCGCCCAGGGAGAGTTCAGCTTTTGTTTGCAACCGAGACCGGTAAGGACACATTCTCAAGTATTCCTATCACAAGTTATTCAGTTTTCTTCCCGTACTTGCACGAGTTTTGGGGGGGTCTCTTTAAAGCCTTGAGCCCCAAGCCAGAAACCAAAATGCCCTAAGCCACTTAAAGCCTTGAGCCCCAAGCCCCGACTAGGGCCACGGAAGCCCGAAGAGCTCATCTTGGAACCCTAAACCCTACAACCCTAAACCTGAAAAATCCCTCAAAGGAACCCTTAAATGCTAAAATCCTAAATCCTAAACCCTAAACCCTAAACCCTAAACCCCAAACCCCAAACCCTGAACCCTAAACCCTGAACCCTGAATCTGAACCCTAAACCCTGAACCCTGAACCCTGAACCCCGAAACCCTAAACCCTAAACCCTAAACCCTGAACTCTGAACCCTGAACCCTAAACTTTAAAGCGGTCTAAGAGCCTCGCCACCGGAGCCTCAGGAGTTCGTAGTCCTCAGTGAGGAGCTCCCAAAGAAGCTGCGCAAGGCTCCGGGTTCCCCTGAGCCTGGCTCTCATGGGGGTTCCTTTAAGGGAGGGTTTAGGGTTTAGGGTTAGAGGGTTTAGGGTTTAGGGTTTAGGGTTAGAGGGTTAGGGTTGGGGCTTAGAGTCCAGGTTTTGGGTTTAGGGCTCTAGGGTTTTAGGGTTTATGGGGTTCCTTTCAGGGAGGGTTTAGGGTTAGAGGGTTTAGGGTTCGGGCTTAGAGTTTAGAGTTTGGGTTTAGGGCTCTAGGGTTTTAGGGTTTATGGGGTTCCTTTAAGGGAGGGTTTAGGGTTAGAGGGTTTAGGGTTCGGATTTAGAGTTTAGGGTTTAGGTTTAGGGCTCTAGCCTTTAAGGGAGGGACAGTTAATGGTGTAAGGTGTGGGGCTCAGGGTTTCCTGCCAGTTGAGTAAGGGGTCATGGCCTGCAGTGCACGGTTGGGCCCGCGAGTAGAGGCGTCTTAATAATTGGCATAGGTTTTGGGGTACACTATCATATAAGGAGATACTGCTGCTTGTACTGTAAGTATGCATAGTATAGGTCTACAAGGGTATGACGGTATGCCAGGACAACGAGGCGGCCACGCTCGTGATCCGCAACGGGGCATCCGCCTTGTCGACTGCACTGGAGTTTCTGGCTTTGCCTCTCCTTAACAGAGACCGGTGAATTTCCATGCAGGTTTGTGGGACCAATCGAGATGCGCCCATAGCGCAGCCTAAAACCATCTTGAAGCCAGAAGTTCAAAGCTCAAAACCTTAGAACCTATGCCTGGAAAGAATCTCTAAACCCTAAACCCCTAAACCCTAAACCCTGTGCCCAAGGTGCTTCTCCGAGATGAGAATGCAGCTGCATGCTTGCTTCGCGAGCAGGAGGTCGGACAACGGGGGTCTCCCCAAGGTTGGTGCTTTGAGCTCAAACCCCTAAAGCCCTAAACCTCAAGGGTGTGGCGGTTTGAGGGTTTATGAACCCTAGGCCTTAAACCCTAAACCCTACTAGTTTTGTCAGCTGGGCGGGTGGGAAAATAGTTTTGCAGGAAACTGGTTTTTAAAAACCAGAGCGATTTAGGGATGTTAGGGTTTAGGGCTTAGGGGTTTTGGCTTTAAAAACCCTCTTACGATTGTCCTGAGGTGGCGAATCTGTTTGATGCGGAACATTCAGGGTTCGTGCTTCCCGCATCATAGCCTTAACCCCTAGGAGCCTCATTGGTAGCTACGGTAAGCACCTACCCTAAACCCTAAAAGCCAAAGCGGGTTAGAAGCTGGAGCCCCAACCCTAAACTCTGAACCTCGAAGCTGATCTTGTGTCGTCCGGAAGGGAACGAGGACCTGGGTTTAGGGTTTGGGGTTTAGGGTGGACTTTCTCGGCTTTCGCATAGGGTGCTCGTGGGAGTGAACATGGGAGCCTCAAGAACGATGAAGGCTGGTCCTGTTTCTTGGGAGTTGGGGTTTCTGGGTCAATCCAGAAGCCCGAAAAACCGGTTGAACCCCAAACCCTGAACCCTAAGCCCTAAACCCCTCGGTTGAACCCGAAACCCTCAAAACCAACAACCGCCTCATGAAAACGGCAACGGAGCCCCTTGAAGCCGCAAGCCTCTCCACATCCCTGAAACAAGGCATACACAAAAACAAGACGGTTCGGGGGGGGGGGGGGCGTAAGGTTTAGGGTTGCAACGCAAAAGTCCTCATGCAAAATAAGCGCTGCAACGCAAGCACAACGACACGGACCTAACAGCAAAAACCGACCGCACCAGCACAGCCCCAAACCTTACAAAACAAAAGGATCTCAGCTACGACTCCCAGTACTGGGATGCGCGCCGCGGCCGGACACTCACGAAGAGAGCCTCGGCTTCCGGGTAGTGCGGTTGCAGGTTTAGGGCCTTGAGGGTTTTGAGGGTTCCGGCTTTGCTGCAGTGGGTTTAGGATGTAAGGGGGTTGCTTTATGTTTAGGGTTTGGTGGGGTGTGTTGTGTATAGCGGTTCAGGGCAGGTTTTGCATTTGATAAGAAAAAACCTGATTAAGAAACCTGGAGCTACCTCGTACACGACAGGGCTGTAGGGTTTAGGGCTGGTAACCGAAAAGGCCTACCTCTTCCAAGAAACCACAATAAGGAACCCTCAAAAAGGTAGGTTGTTTCGGTTGCAGGAAAGCCCTGAAGCTCGTCTCGGAGCTTTAAGCCCGTAGCTCGACCCCAAGACCCCAAACAGAGCAAGCACGGAAGCCTCGACCCTAAACCCGCAAGGCCCCAAGAGCAAGAGAAACCCGGAAGCCCACAACAAGACACCCCCAAAGCCTTTTCTGGGGACATGGAAGCCGCAAAAGGTGAGAAGCAGGACAACAGAAGATCCTAAAACCTAAACCCTACACCAGGAGCCCGCCACAACTTGGTCTTCGGTGAGGAGGCGGCAACACCCTCTGAGGCCGGCGGGGCGGGGGAGAGTGGCACAGAAGTTGAGGTCACGGGTTTAGGGTTTAGGGTGTACCCTAAGATTCAAAATAACCCAAAAGCTTTACATAGTGTGGTCTTTGCGCCCAAAAAGCCTTAAATTATGAGTCCTTACAGCCTTAGGGTAACACATTAGTGTTTCCAGAGTAGGGGTATAGGTATCAGGGTTTGGGATTCAGGGTTCTAGGACATTGGGGTTTGGGTTTTGAGGTTCTGGGGGTTCTAGGACTTATAGGGGTTTGGATTTTGAGGTTCTGGGCGTCTGGGTTTGGGTCCGTGGGTTGACTTTGGAGGCAGTGTTGGGGAGCTTCGAACTACATGGGGGTTTCCGAAAATAGGGGACCCGTATAGTAGTTTAAATAGTAAGATCCTTATTATTATAAGGACCCCCAAATACGGCGCCCCTTGTTTTCGGAAACTCCCATATCCGACTAACATTGTCGGAACTGGGGCTTAGGTTTCGTTAGGCCCTCTAGGGAGCCAGCACCGGCTGAGGAGAATTAGGTTTCGTCGCGAGGCTGTAGGTGCTTTGACTGGTTCAGGCCTAGCTGAAAGCCAGTGGTACCGGACCTTCCGTTACACTTTCTGACGCGTATGCCCGGGATCCAAAGCCTTAGTCTCCGAAACAAGTCTTCGGTTCATGGCCGCTTTCCTAGACGTCAGAGACAGCTTGGGTACTGCTCCCACTCAGTAACAGTTGGATAATACCCACATTGTGGATATTAGGCCCTTGATAGTAGCCCTACTATAATAAACTGCTACTGTATGGGGGCAGTACCCTAGAGACAGCTGAGGATTTCAAGCAGCCCCTTGCCTGATCTCTCGCGCAAGGCTGGAGATGTTTGTCGGCAGTGCGGAAGGAAAGCATGCATACGTCTTTTTTTCAGTAGAGAAACAGACAGACATGGAACCAGGAGGAGACTCGTACATGATGGATTGTCCTGCTTTATGCCTGAGTTGGAGAGACATCACTGCAGCAATGGTATGTAGAGGCCCCAAGGCTTTGCCAGACGTTGCAAGCACTGTCCTGCGGCATGCCAAGGTACAGCGCGCCTCAGACTGCACGATGATACACTTGCCCAAGGGGGGTGGCGGCAGTGTAAGGGGTGTGGCATAGAGGGTTACACAAATAGTTGGTTTTGACGACCATCATCTAAAGTGCTCAGGCTTCGACGAGATTGTTCTGTTGAAAGCTCACGCAGGGGTATTGCCGACACCAGTTGCAATCCATTCGCTGGTTCGCCGAGTTCCTGTCGTGTGCGATGTGTGTCCTATGCAGTGGCACCTCTGCATATTTCACAAATCAAATACACTCACACATTGCACATACTTACATGTGTTTATTTGTTTTCACGACGTAATATAATCAGTTAATCTCGCTTTGCTTCTGTTTGCATAAGCAGCAAACGACATCCTCTGCCATAGCCTCGACTGAAACCCTCGTACAAGAGCCTGAGGCAGAGCTTGCAGATAGAACATGGACCCTCAAAAATCCCTGAACCCTATACCCTAAACCCTAACCATCCTAAACCATCCTACACCCGAATCCCAGGTGAAGGCTTTCAAAGACCTTCCCTATCTTGCCAAATTCCGCGCTGCTTTAGCCGAAAGGCACTGCTCTGTCGCTTGAAGCCATGGGTGGAGTTCTAGGGTTAGGGGTACCTTATCTACCCTACAACACTTCAGCTGAAGGGGTCCTTGGAAGAAGAATCTCTACTTGGGCCTCCGGCGTTCTGAAAATTTCACAAGAGCCTGTCATCCGTTCCTAGGCATGGCCCGGCCTTGTAGCTACTTCGTGTTGTGTTATAACAGCTGTTATAACACTTCGTTGATCTCTTGTCCACCATGACTGCTGCCGCTAGCATTTCTTTTGCCATGCTGGTTTCGATTTTACTCATCTCTCCGCCCTCAACCCTAAACCCGTCTACACCCGAAGCCTTACGCCCTAAACCCTCAAAGTCCCAAGCCCTATACCCTAACACCCTAAGCCCGAAACCCTGTAAACCCCCAAAACCCGAGACTCTAAATTCCTAAACCCTATAAACCCCAAACTTATCGATCCCGTTAAAGGGAATCCGTCTAGATCCCTTGAACCCTAATCCCTACACCCTAAACCCTGAAGCCCTAAATCCCTAAACCCTAACTCCCTAAACCCTAAATCCCTAAACCCCTAAATCCCTAAACCCTTTAACCCTAAAGCCCTAAACCCTTAAGCCCTAAATCCCTTAAGCCCTAAATCCCTAAACCCTAAATCCCTAAACCCTAACCCCTACACCCTAAACCCTTAAGCCCTAAATCCCCCTAAACCCTAACTCCCTAAACCCGAAATCCCTAAAACCCTAAATCCCTACACAGGCTCGGTGAGAAGGCCCGGGGCCTCTTTGCGGAAGGGAACCACTGCCTCTCGGAAGAGTCTGGGGTTTTTAGGGCTTAGGGTTTAGGGTTTAGGGCTTAGGTTGAGGGTTTAGGGTTTACCCATGGGCCCCATAGTAGTTCCTTGTTGGGGTTCATATCTAGAATGCTATAAGGTGATCCCAAAAAGGAACTATGGCGCCTGTGGGTATAGAGATTAGGGTTTAGGGTTTAGGGGCGCACGTGATGAGGGTTAGAGGGCGTTTAAGCAGGGTTCAATTCACGGTTTGCCAGACGTCCCATATACAACGCTGATCACGACTATAGTCTGGGTTGCAGGGATCGGTTCCATTGTCTGAGGAAAGGACTTCATGGCAGCCGGCTGCTTGCAAATGCCCATCCCGTTGATGCTACAAGCTTTGTACATCCTCTTGCAGACCCCATTGAAAGAGCATGTGTGAGTTCAGATACGCACGTGACTGCAGCAGAACACGGTCAGTGCATTGCTTTTGTGTTGCTTCTGGTAAGGCCCCCAAAGGCCAGATCTGCAAAGCACCCCCGAGGTTTGAGTGCGAGAATACTCTGAGCAGTCATGGGGAGTTTGAGGTTGGACGGTTCAGCATCGTAGATCTGCGCTTGCATGCAGAGGGATGCCCTTCCATGAATACAGCGGTTTCTACAGCCCTGGAAGGTCCGAGGTTCGAGAGTCCACACCGTGAAGTACCCGAGTTCTGAGCTGTCCACGGGATCTGACAGCTTTAGGGTTCAGGGCTTCGAAAAAAAGGGGTTTTTATATAGGACTGGGGTTCGGTTCGTAGGGTGAGGAGAAACCACTACGAACATGTCCTTGACACCATTGTGAAACCCGCTAATTATACAGTTGTTACAAGCCACAGAACCCGTGCTTTATGCAAGGGGCCTTAATCACTAGTAAAATGAAAAGATCTGGTTCCGTCTAAGGCACCTTTACAGAGTCCTACAAGCGTTCAGGGTTCCATGATATAGGGGTCTTAGTGTTCCGTTTAAGGGTACCGTTCTTCACCTTCAACGGGTCCGATAGGGTTACTTTCAGTGTTCTATTATGTAGAGGTCTGGGTGATTAGAAGACGGCTCTGTTTAAGGATGCCTGTAAGGCGTGCCATAAGGGTTCTGTGATACAGGGCCTTAGTAATTATCAATATTGAAAATATTTGGTTCCGTTTAAGCGCACCTTTAAGGGGTCCTACAAGGGTTACTTTCAGGGTTACATGATATAGGGGTCTTAGTAAGTGTAACAGGGTTCCGTTTAAAGGTTCCGTTCTGTACCTTCAGCGTGTCCTATAAGAGTTACTTGCAACAGTATTCTATCATTTAGGGGTCTGAATAGTTAGAACACCGGTAAGGGGTGCTATAAGCGTTAGGGTTCCATGATACAGGGGCCGTGATAGCTAGGAAAATTAGAAAATATTTGGTTCCGTTTAAGGGCACCTTGAAGGGGGTCCTATACGTCTTACTTTCAGGGTTCCATGATATCCTAGCAATCGAGATAGGGTTCCGCTTGAGGGCAGCTTTAAGGAGTCCCGTTAATGGTTGCTTGCAGTGTTGAATAACTAGAGTAGGCTTCCGTTCAACTGTGCTTCTAAGAGGTGCCAAAAGTGTCAGGGTTCTATGATATAGGGGCCTCAACAAGTAGAACAAGGTCACGCTTAAGGGCTCCTTTAAAGGGTCCTAGAAGGATTACCATAAGCTTTCTTCGAAACAGGTTTCGGACAGGGCTTTGGGCATGTTCTACATCCAGAAACCGACGCACCTTAGCCAAGATCATCTAAAGCCCAGACGGCGGGCCCTGCACCCTAAACCCAAAACTCCAGCAGCAAACGGAATGCGATCGCAGCGCTGTAGTGGCCGACTACCTCGTCGAGCGCGCATGCCGCGACTCCCTCCCGTGCCTACCTTTCGCGTGCACGGAAAGTGCAATCGGAAGAAACTTGGAGTCCTGAAGTAGGCTTTAGGGTTTAGGGAGAGCCGTGCCACATTTGAGAGCCACCGGCGCTTGCTTGCAGGGCTGCATGTCCGGTAAGTCTCGGGGCAAAGCGGCGTGGGTACGTGCTTGTCAAGAACATTAGTGCTGTCGCTGTCCACAAACTATAGCTTTCCTGAACGGTTCCTGCGCGAGCGAGAAGAGGGGAGGTAGAAATGGTAGAAGAGGAGAGACAGGCAGAGTTCCAATGATATGTACAACGAGAATGCAAACGTTCGCTGTGCGGGACAGGTGCAAGCGTTTTGCATTGTTTGCAATGAATACCCCCAGATACCCCGCTCTGCACGCTCAACCCTGGTTTTGGGCCGTCTCTCCCTCTCTCTCTCCCTCCTTCCCTCTCCCTGCATTAAATTACCGCACGGCGTGTTGCCCCTATGTATACGCTCATGAAGCTACTGGACTGCCCTAAACCCTAAACCCTAAAACCAGTTTGGGGTCATGTGGGATGAACCTGGGAATGCTTTGGGTGGCACTGGGATGAAGACCCTTTTTGGTGGCCTGTACTCCGTGCAAAGAGTGAAGAAGGGTTTGCCCATAGGCCCCATAGTAGTTCCTTTTGGGGATTACCTTGTAGGATTCTAAATATGAACCCTAAAACCCTAAAACCCTAAAAACCCTAACACCCAAAAAACCCTAAACCCCAAAAACCCTAAAATCCCTAAAACCCTAAAACCCCCAAAAAGGAACGACTATGGGGCCTATGGGTGGTAAGGACAGGGCCTTGTTGCTCCGAAAAGCAGAAGCCTGTGGGACTTCGGGGTCCTGCGAGGCAGGGTTTAGGGTTTAGGGTTTAGGGTGTTCTGGTCAGTTGAAGTATCACCTACCTTAAGAACCCAAAACCTACTTTTTTGTAGGGTCCTTATAAATCCCATATTAGGGTTTATGATAAGAACCTACAAAAAAGTAGGTTTGGGGTTCTTAAGGTAGACCTCAAAAGTATGTAGAATAATAGCCTTTTAGAGGTCTTGGGCCATTATTCTACAGACTTTCGGGGGTTTAGGCATGCGTCTGCGTTGCTGTAGGCTCCTGGGCTCGGGGTTTTGTGGTCAAACTCAGGGCTATGGCAGGCTTGAGCGGTAGTGGCATGTTGTGGTGCGACGTGGCGTGCCAGAAACGATCAACCCCAGTAACCGCAACTCCCTTCAACCCTAAACCGGTATCTTAAGTTGGGTTTCTTGACGTTGGCAACAACCCTGTAGAAGCGCCCGGGGCCTCGAACCTTGTGACACCTGACTTCTGTCTGCCCCGCTAAACCTGAACTCCCCAAACGCTAAAACTCGAATTTCCCTAGACCGCGAACCCCATATCCTGAAACCAAGTCTTAAACCCTATGAATTCCATAGTCCAAACCTCAGACCCAGAATTCCGAGATTTCGAGACTTCCTCGGGCATTGGCTTTCATGGCGACAGCGAACGGAAGTTTCTTGTTGGCAGGGTGCGAACGGCTTCATGGTTTAAGGAGGAGTGGTGCTTAGGGCTTAACGGGCTTGGGGCTGTAGGACTTTCGAGTTTCTGCTGCTGCTACAACAACAACAACTACTACTACTACTACTACTACTACTGCTGCTACTACTGGACTACTGCTACTGCTACTCCTACTCCCACACGTAATCCTTCTCCTACGACGACGGCTACTACTACCACTACCACTACCACTGCCACTACTCGTGCTTGTTTAGGTTTGAGTCTTTAGGGCTTTGGGGCACTATGGTTTTAGCTTGGGCGGTTTATGACAGGACCTGCTGTGGAAGAGCTTGTCGGATCCCTAGTTCTTGGTGTGTCAGGCTTGAGTGGGGTGTGGAGTGTAGGGTTCGAGGCTTGCGTTTTGAACGGTTTGGGATACCGAATTCCATCTGCTCGGCATCCCCTTCGCAAGTGGACTCCTTACGCCATACGCAACCCTAACCTCAAGCACCAAAAGAGGCCCGTCCCCACCTCGAAGCTACAAACCCAGAACCTCAGATCCGAACTCCTCAGCACTAGAATCACTAGAACCCTAAAGGCCCAGCCTAAACCCTAAACCCCTAAATAAACCCTAAACCCGGAACCCACCCTAAAGGCCCAAAGCCCCTGAAGCCCCTGAAGCCTTGAACCCCGAAACCTTAAATTAAAAGCCCCGTAGATCTATGAAAGCTTGAAAGTTCACTATAGTACCATTCTTCTGGTTCCTCAGTCCTCGGTAGACTCGAAATAGAGAGCCCTGAAATTCTGAAGGCACCCATATAATTGCCTATAAGTTCTAGCGAGAAGCCGCTGGCGGAATCCCCGGCACTACCCTAAGGATCGTGATCTGCTTGATCCTCGGCTGAAGCACAGGAGTTACGGGGTTTGGGGCCTCTAGGGCTATAAACCTTGCCGGGCGCGGGATTTAAGACGTACCTTGGCTTTAATCATAAACACAGAGGTTTCTGGTGTATAATGGCGATTTTTTTCCGGAATCGGGTGTTTACCATAAGATCAGCTGGTCAGGCTGAAATCTGTACAGCAGGCCCCGCGCCCGGCATAGGTGTGTTGGGTAAGTCTTAAGTGCCGAGTCGATCATTCTGTTGGAGAAATGTGCCAACCGCCCATGGGATCCCATGGGCGTCTTAAATGTGCGGCCGTGTTTAGGAGCCGAGCAAAAGGCAATTTCGTAGGATTTTAATAGAAAAGCAACAGGACGGCTTTCACTGAGCAGAACCTGTGTGGAGTCTGTAAGGACCCCCAGTAAGGTGGGAAACACAAGAAAATCAGGACTTTACAGACACTCAAAGGGAAAAGAGGGGCGTCTTGAATCCCGCGCCAACCTAAACCTTTACCAAGGATGCCCTAGACCCCAAACCCTAAACCCTAACTCTTTCCTCACTCATGTGAGCCTGTGCACAAGCTGCAGTTCTGAACAAACTCTGCAATACGGGCTCGTCCTTGCTAAGTGGGAGGGAAAAGATCTCTCTCTTCCTTGGAATCTGCTCCTTTGGGCCTACGACGCCATGAAAGCGCCACCCCAGACTCCGCAACGTGCCGAAAAAGAAACAACCCATGGCCCGGAGTCAGAGTGTAGGGTTTAGAGGTTTAGGGTCCAGGGTTGCCTGGAAATTTAGGAGTTCAGGGTTCGTTTTGGAATGAAACATCAGAAGACCAACCATCAAACAACGGCTTCTCAAAGAGACCGTGATTGAGAAACCCGTAACCAGGAAACATGCACTCCCATCAAATCCGAACAAAACTTCGTAACGCTTAGCAAACACCACAGCACCGTCATTAAACCACGATAGCACCTGCTGACAGAATAAACAGACTCCAAAACACCGCTCGCAAACAGACAAGAAATCTCTGCACGTGACTTAAAGCCTTAGCTGATACACCTGCCAAGCGCGTAAACGATGTTGTAAACCCCAAACTGAGGAGCCTGGGCACGAGTTCCACGCTGCGCTACTGCTGGAGGATGCCGGGATCTTCTGAGAACGTCGGGCAGGCAGCCGTCTGGATTTCGGCTTTGAAGGTTCAGAAGTTTCGGGTGCAGGGTTTCCGGATTTAGGGTACGGTTTTGGGAGCTGCGCTTTAGGATATGCAGGTTTGGGATTTGCGTTTGCAGTTTCGTTATTGTTGACGGTTTGTGGGGTTTCGGGAGTCTGTTTTGGGTAGGAGATCTTCGAACATTGACAGCCTCAGGATTTTCGGAATGGTGGATGGGTTTATGGGCGTTTGGAGCTTATGCCGCATCAGGAAATCTGACTTGAAACCAGCACAGCTAATGCTAGCCTACCCATAGGCTCCATAGTAGTTCCCTTTTTGTGGCTTATATTTAGGATCCTATAAGGTAATCCCAAAAAGGAACTACCATGGAGCCTATGGGCAGCACTGATGTCTGGGGCCCAGACATTCTTGGATGCCTTCACCGACTCAGGGCACCCCTTGGATTTGAGGCAACCCCTGGCCTGACTCCCTTAAGCAGGAAGGGTTCAGGGGCTTAGGGCAGGCGGGAGAATACGGCCCTAAACCCGAAGCCCTAAGCCCTAAACCCTATACGCCCTGAGGCTTGGGTCCTTGACGCATAGTCTGAAAGCCCAAGGCCCACAAATCCGTATCCACAAGCCTTACAATGACCCTTCTAGCCCTAAACCCTAAAACCTAAAGTGCGAGAGTGAGAGTCGAAGACCCTAAATTCTGATAAAGCCTACACCCCAAGGTGGACATCGCAGCTCCTTGGTGCTTTTTTGGTGCTTCAGAGGCTCAAAGCAATGACGGTTAAGCGGCTACGGGCTTAGGGCAATTTAGGGTATAGGGTAAGGGGCGCACTTTACGCTACGGAGGTTGGTTCTTTGTTTTTTTCTGAACGTGCTTTTTCTGGGTATTTGCTTTTGAATGGGGTTTTAAGGTTCTACAGTGCTGCAGGGATCCGCTTCTTTCGGGCCACGGGCCCCAAAAGTGAAAAGTCGAAAGGCTTCCCCTGGACCCCGGGAGCCGAGACCGGTTTAGGGTTTAGGGTTTAGGGTTTAGGGTTTAGGGTTGTTCTTAGATTTTGCAACCTAATGTCCTGTGGAGGTAGGGGGTCAGGAATGGAAGATAATGGTAAAAGCAATCTGGTCTAGTCTAGACGAATAATCTATTGAACCCGAATCTCGCCGAACTCATGTCATATGTAGATAGGTGTATACTTTTAAAATAGTTTAACTGTAAATAAACGTGCTTGTACATAGTGTGCACATATTGTATGTGGTTCTCTGTGATTTGGTACGACATCGTGGCGTGCTTTCGTTGGGCTCCAGGTCTTTTTCATGTCTTCCGTCACCAGGGCTCGCTGGTTTTAGTTTGGACGTCGTTGCTGTAGGCTGCAAAATGCAGGTTGCCATAAGGGTTATTACAAGGGTGGCTGTAAGGATTGCTATGAGAGCTGCTATGCTTTTTACAGAGCTTCAATGACCCTGTTATGGCCTGTTTTCATAGATGCCTGGTATAGTCTTACCACAGCTTTCAGGGACCCTGCGGAAAGGCAGTGGCACGTTGAAGCACAGGTCAACCTGTGGGTTCGACTACCTACCATTCTAAGAGCTTTCACCCCACACCCAAGGGGTCACTGCTTTCACCCCATACCCAAGGGGTCACTGATTTAACCCCAAACCCAAGGGGTCACTGCTTTCACCCCAAACCCAAGAAATCACTGCTTTAACCCCAAACCCAAGG
>CAJNDV010012869.1:48509-63689 GCA_905221635.1 Symbiodinium sp. CCMP2456
AGGGTATAGGGTTTAGGGTTTTGGTTTGGGGTTTGGGGTTTAGGGTTTCGGTTGAGGGTATAAGGACTATCAGGGGATACTGCGGGCAGTCATTCAGACCCTTGCGCGAACACCCTGAACGCTCTCTCTCAGGGTAAGCTCAGGCACACCTGCCGGTTCGAAGCCAGACTAGCTAGCAACATGGTTTGCTACTATGCTCTTACCTTCCCCAAGAGAAGTATATGCGACTACCACGAAATCGGAAAACCCTAAGCCCTAAATAACCCTGTTTTAAATCCCAGGACGCTTGTCTTAGCCTTAGCTCCCCAATACCCAGCCTTTACACTTTTGGAGCTCTTATAACTTAGTAGTAATCTGAAAGTCTAACCTTTTATTTCCCTAGCTTATTGGAGATGTAAGTAGCCCCAAAAGCCGCAGCCTCGAAGCTTCCTCGGCCCCTGCCCTGGGCGTCGACCCACCACTTCGCAAAGCTGCCCCGAAGCCGAAAGCTGAATCTCGAGGTCTGAAGTGGAATACCTTTAAGATTCCTTGCTGGCCCGCCTGTATATGTATAGAAAAGAAGTATACAAAAAATCCTCCCCCAAAAAAGCTCTAGTCCGAGATAGAATCGCCCTAAACCCTAAACCCTAAACCGGTCGCAACTCAAGCCACCCCAATCTCCTTCTGTGGAGCCGTGGGGTCCCAAGAGGGCTTCAAAAGTCGGAAGGTCATTTGGCAGGCAAGCTGATAGGTAATACAGGGGCCTAAATAGTTACCAATACCATTTTGGGGGTTCCCTTGTTAAAGTCACTCTTTTATATACCCCAAAGCCTTATTCTTGATTATTCAGGCCCCTACACTAGTTGTATGGTGTAGGGGCTTGGGGGCTTAGGGGCTCAGGGTTTAGCGCACTTAGCCCTGAGCATCTCGCCACGAGTGCGATGTGCTGCGGGAAACCTGGCCGGGCGAGCACTAATCAAGCCTGTGTAAACATGGGTTTAGACACGTCCCACGGCTTGCTAGGATTATAGTCACCGCACTGGCCCTTTCAATCTCTTTCCCCGCCCCTAAGCTTTGCCCGACACCTGTCAGTCGCAGGTGGGTGATAGCTTTCTCCTTGGCTTGGACTCCCGCACACAGGCTCTGGAGGGGATGATGGTGAACCTTGAACCCCGAAGCATGAGCTATCAAACTTGCAACCTAAGTTCGGAACCAAAACCCTAAACCATCAATGCAGAACCTGACAAGACTTCCACTGCCAGAGGCACAAAACAGCTTTGCCGAGTCACAATTATACTTTCTGATGGTTATCCTACTTCTACTGCCTGATCATCATGTCCGTACGTGCATGCGTGTGTAGGGAAAACAGAACATGTCTGCAATATGTGCGCGTTTTTCTGTGTTTAGATAGCTGGATAGATATTATTTAGATAGGTAGACAGGTACATAGATAGATGGTAGGCAGGTAGGTAGGTAGGTAGGTAGGTAGGTAGGTAGGTGGGTAGGTAGGCAGGTAGATAGGGAGGCAGATAGCGAAGCGTCAAGCTTATGTGTTCATTGGAGAGCCAGCCACTCGGGTATCAAAGGCAGTCCACAACCTTGCACCTTTGGATCCTTCAACAGGCAAAGTCCGAATGATAGCAGAAACAGGGTAAGTGCTATCCAAACCTGAATCGTTTACGGTTCGTTTTTGTTATCAGTCTCCACCGAAACCTCCCGCAAACGGGAAGCAGCTATAGAACCCTGCTGATCTCTATAAAGTCATTTAAAGTAAAATCCCCCTAAACCCTAAACCCTAAGCCCTAAACCCTAAACCCTAAACCCTAAACCCTATAACCCTAAGCCCATGAGGTAAAGTAAAATCCCCCTCCAGCCAGGACGACTCTGCAGCGGTAGCTTTGTCGCTGTTGGCACCGAAGCCGCTTGAGGTGCCAGGATTTTAGGGTTTAGGGGTTTAGGGTACGTTTGAACCTGTGGAAGGATTGCTAGTTGGGGGTTCTATCGTGGGCGTAGACGGGTTTCATACGAAGGTTTCATGTGTTCTAAATGGGTACTTCATATGAAGGTTCTTGACGAGGAGTTTGAGACGTGTTTCTGTGTTTCTTGTGCCTCGCTTCATTTGGAGTTCGGGCTTGTGCGAACTGTTCGGGCGATCTTCAGATGCTCGTCGAGGTTGTCGACCTACACGACTCTAACCTCTAAGACCATCCAGCTACTGCCACACCAACTACAACCACCATCACCACCCTTGCTACCACTACCAAAGACAACGAGGACCCCCCCATCGCCGCAGCCACTTTGAAGCATCATCAGTGAGGCTTCGCGGGCTTGAAGCTGCAACCACTCTGGCACCTTCCACCGCGGAGGTCTATCACTTCGATTTCGACGGCTTCGGGAGCGCCAAGAGCAAGTTGCTTCAGGACACGCTTCTGCGAAGAAGGGTTTCCAGGTCTCTGCGCATCTTTTCTGAAAGCTCTACTTGGAAATTGAGTCCCAAGCAGTGTACGCCATGACGGCAGTGGGCGTCGTTTAATATAGAAGCCTAAATAAATACCAAGATTATGGTTAGGGTTCCTTATTATAAACATACTCTAAAGGAGCCCAACACCCTAATTATTAACCCCTACATTAGCCCATCGTGTATTCCAGGCGCCGGCCTCTGCCGCGTTTTTACAACCCTGGAAGATTGCTCAGCAAGGGTCCCCAGAGAACCCAAGACCCCTCAGCTAAAGGAATATACCTTAAGTTATAGGGTCCTGCATATTATGATGTAAGGTATAATTATTAACCTAAACCCTAAACCCTAAACCCTAACCGCTTAATTAAGGGGTATTGGGTTCTCTGGGTCCTGGAGCCTTGAAGTCTATGGCTGTGGTTGGGATGGCCGCTATCGGAGCGGAAGGAGCTTTGTAGCATCTTCATGGGCTTAGGGTTTAGGGGTTTAGGGTTTAGGGTTTATGTCTTGTGTGATTGGGTGAGTGTTGCAGTCAATGGTGCTGCAGCTTTGCCTGGCCTTTTTCTTCAGGGTACCCGGCAGTCGCAATAGGCCTGGATGCAAAAAGGGTTTAGGGTGTAGGGTTTTAGGGTTTAGGGTTTAGGGCTGAGTCGCAAGCAGATGCTTCTAGGTCAGCTTGTCAGCAGCCGGGGCAGTTTTGGTGGTTTGCAACCCATAGAGCATCCTGAAGGCTGGAGCTCTTCAACCAAGAGCTTTGGCTCTCAAGCGGCTGCAAGGCAACAGCTATATACGTCAGCATTTGGCTTTACTACGGTTCTGGCCTAATCTAGCCATGACTAGGTGGCACTTCGGGACACCTTTGAATTTCCCTGTATGGTTCCCTATTCATTTCCTTTCAAGGGTCCCCAACCTACAACCAAAACCCTAAACCCCAAACGGCTGATCAGGAGTCACACGTGAAGTTTCCGGACATGGCCTATGTGCTGGTCGTGGAGCCCGACATGATCCCGAAGGTAGGGATGCTGGTTTGCCTATACACCCCTAAACCCTGAGCAGCAGGAGATGTCTCAAATTGGCTGCTTTCGGGGCGGTGAATTTATGCAGCACCAGGTGGGCCTTTGGGCCATCTTTTTCCTCTTATTATTGGCTAAAACCTAAATCCTACAAAAGGGCCAACCTAGAGAGCAGGGCTGGCGCTTGCCCGGCGCAGCTAAGGGCACGAATGCTCAACAGTCTCTCCCCCCACCCCCCCTCCTCGGCCGGCTCCTCATCTGCCACTACGATATTCTGTCGGCTTCGGGGTTTGGGGTTTAGGGTAAATATCCGCAAATGTCCCCTGGGCATGGCTCCCGGCTGATTGGAGAGAGCTCCGGGTTTAAAAAGAAAGGGTTACCCTAATGTTTGCCATATTACAGTATGTCCCAAAACCCTAGCAGTCTAAATACGAAGGCCCCTAGATTGGTGAGTTCACGGCTTCGAAGCCTGACGACCCAAGCACGAAGTCAACACCGACTCCTGAGCTCAAGCGGCAAGTCAAAACCATGAACCTTTCAGTTTAGGGTTCAGGGTTTGGGGTTGAGGGATGTGCAAGACTGCACACATACAAATGATAAGGTTTCGGAGGTTCATGCTCGGATTGTGTGCTACCCGTCCCCGTCGATTGGAAAGCAGACAACCGAGTCCTCGCTTGAAGAAGCATCTAGCGTGTTTTGATTGGTGCCTTCCTGTTTAGCAAGACAGAAGTCCACATCGCTGTAGTCTTCCGCCTGCAGTACATTCGGTTGTTCCCGGGGCCTCTACTAAACCCTAAACCCTAAACCCTAAACCCCTACACCCTAAACCTCTTATCCCTAAACCCTAAACCTCTAATCCCTGAGCCCTAAACCCTAAACCCTAAACCTCTAGTCCCTAAACCCTAAACCTTTGAGTTCCACTGTTTTTCGACCATCGGAGGAGCCTTCCACACCACCCCGAAGCAATTTACCAAGACAATCCCTGGGCTAAACCCTGGAAGAACAAAACTGTTTAGGGTTTAGGTTTGGGGTTTGGGGTGTAGGGTTTAGGGTTTACGCAGAAGAGCCCAACAAAAACCCCTGAGGTCCTATGTTCGAGGATCCAGGGCGTTAGGTCAGAGATGCGAGCTTGCATCGTGCGGCCGTACCCCCTTAAACCCTGAACCCTAAACCCTGAACCCTCAAAGGCTTTCCGCAGATGCTGTGGAAAAAGGCCCTCAACAAACAACAAACCTGAACCCTCAACCCCGCCAGGGAGCACCCTTCTCGCGCGAGCCGCTGAGGAGCCAGGAGCCTCCTTTGGCGTTTCAGGGTTCTGGTGATAATTTTCGGGGTTTAGGAGGGAGTGAGAGAGAGAGAGGGTTTAGGGGTTCGTGTTCTGAGAAGAGAAGTTTAGGGCCAGTTTAGGCGCTTTAGGGGATCAGGGTAAGATTAGGGCTCAGAGGATGGGGGCTTAGGGCGCTCAGGGATTCGGATGAAGCAGAAGTAGTGGTAGCAGCAGCCAGAGGGGCAGTCTGTACGGAAGTGGCCAAAAAGTCTAAACTCTTAAACCTACTAAACCCGGAACAGGATTCGAAGAAGTCTGAGTTTTGGGGATTTGTGACTCTGGATCTCATAAGTCCTAAGGCGTCAAAGCTTCCAGGCAGATTGAGCGTCTTCGACCTTGATGCTTCGTAGACAGACTCGCCGGCTTCGGGTGGCCCCACTCGCATTGTAGTGATTGTTGTTACCTATAGTCTCCATTGTAGTTCCTTTTCCTGGTTTAACCAAATATATATGAAGGATTTTATAAGGTATCCCCCAAAAGGAACAGCAATGGAGACTATAGGCACTACGGATACTTCTTGTAACTTTGCGGGACACGTCCTCTCACCAGATGCCCGAAAGAACGAAATCCTTGCACAGATTACGTCCGCCAGGTTTAGGGGTTAGAGGGTTCAGGCCCGCAAGGTTTGGTGGTTCGGTGGGGAAAGCCACAACCCCAGAGTCCCCTACGAGGAGCCGGTCTACGCGCTCCGGCGCGGAGGCAAAGAATCGCTAGGCCAGCCGCAGGGCAGAGGGCGGGGTGCGCACGTGTTGCGCTCCGTTGGGGCTTTGAGAGCCTTCCGTCGTTGAATCAGCATCCTATCCCACCGCCCCAAACCCAAAGCCTCTAGTATTGTTTACAACCCCGCAATCTCGATACCTTATAAACCAACAAGCATCTGAGCCTCTTCCAGGATTCCTTCCCCCGAGCGCCATGTGGCATAATATAGGGGCCTTAATAATTTGAGTAGGGTTTTGGGGGGCATTCTACTATACGTATAATCAGGAACGCCTAAAATAGCATAGGTAGTTATTTAGGCCGGGGAGTGAGGAGGATTTATGGTGTTTTGTAGGGTCTAGGGTTTTAGGTCTGTTTTGTAGGGTTTTAGCGTTTAGGGTTTAAGGTTTAGGGTTGTTTTGTAGGGTTTCGGGTTTAGGGGGGCGGTCGTTGACTCAATATGCACTTGATCGGCAAGCCCTGGTGCAATGCACGAAGCAGGGAGCAACCAAAAAGCTTCAGACCAAGGCCTAGAATATAGGGGCTTTCATAATTACCGATATAATTGTGGGTTTTCCCTTATTATAGTTATAGTGAGAATATACCCGAAAACCCTATTCTAATTATTAAGACCCCTGTATTATACGGGTTGGGTTACCATGACGGTTTGAAATGAAGCCGCCGAGAAGTTGTGACCGGGAACTTTAAATCACATCGCGAACCTAGACCCTCCAGCGACCCTCTATTAGAGCCTACACACCCATATAATGGGACCATTTACCCCTATTTGGGGCTAGAAGGAGGGTCCTGGCTTCCGCCCTGTGTTCCTTCAACTTGCCCCTCGCTCCTCCCCTGCTGAAGTTCCGAAGTTCTAAATACCTATAGTCTCCATTTAAACAAGTATATATATATATATATAGAGAGAGAGAGAGAGAGTGACCCGAAAGAGGAACTACAATGGAGACTGCACACTGAGACAGATTTGCCCATACATAATCCCCTAAACCCTACACGCCCTCCTGCCTTGCTGAGTGCTTTGCCGTGTACCCTGCGGGCAGGGGAGCGACTCACGGATTGCGTCCGGCACTCAAGTCAGCGGGGTCTGTCTGTTCAGACGCTTTGCGTAGCATCGAGGGTTTCGGATTCTCTGCAAACAACAAAGGGCAACTGCCCATACCACCACTGCCACCACCATGGCGGCGACGACGACAACTACTACCAGTTACTACCACTGCTACTTCTAGCACTGGTACTGCTACGAGTACTTTAGGCTTGACTGGCAGTCGACAAAAGTCGTCGTTGTTTCGGGCCGGGAAAGGAGTACGGATACAGAGGTGGAGGTGATCATGTCAAACATCCACTGGTCCACTTGCACCGTTGGATTCTCTGCCCTGCACTTGAGCTGCAGAGCTCAGGAAAATATTGACAAACCGGATCCGAAATCACAAGCACCACCTAAGGTCTTCCGCAATGATGGTAACTGGTACTTTCGATTCCGGGTTCATGAGACCCCGGTGTACCGCAACGCTGGAGAACGTGGCCTCCCGGACGAGATCAAGGAGGGAGTTGCAGAAATAGGTGACCTAACCAGGACTCCATCTATCGAAATACCATGCAAGGTTCATAATAATCCACTAGGCAGACTACGCTGCTGGGTGCCCCAAATATCAAGAATCCGCGTATACACCCCATAGAACACCCTATAATGCCGGTATGCCTGGTACACCCTTGAGACAAACCTGCTTCTAAAGCCCTTACAAAGCCTTTGCCCTAAACCGACCCTGCATCGTAGGTTCGTCCTAGCCAGGCGGGAGGCAAACAACAGACCCGAAACCGCTGTTCCCAGGATACCGGCTGGTCTGTGCTGGAGATCGAAGGTAGCTCTCGCGACAGGGCCTCGCGCCAGGAGCGAATACGATCCCTGGCTGACCGGGTTAAGGGCTCAGGGTTGCGACAGAACTTGGAAGGTTGACTGACATTTTTCGGAGTCTTTAGACCTTCAGCCCGATAAACTTTAGGGTTTAGAGTTTAGGGAGTACTGCTACTAGCTGCTATTGGCATCTGTTTCGGCCGGGGGGTGCTTAGATTGCAAATAAGACGAGTCCTCTTTGTAATAAAAGCACCCCCCACCCTCCCCGCCGAAATAGATGCAAATAGCAGCAAATCGTTGCATACCGCAGCAAATAGCGGCGATTGGCCGTAGGTTTGCAAGACCCGTTCATTATGGTCGGCCCTGACTACTGACGCTGCTCTCGGCCTTGCATGTCTGCAATGTCTGGTCTGCTGGTGATCGGCGTAATCGGCTCTGGATCACGTTCAGAACGCAAATTTCTGCAAGGCACCATGCACACACTCCAAGAGCCAGGTACTCGTTGCTAGATTTCTCGGGGAAGGGGCGCTTTCGGGGGGGGTGGGGGGGTGGGGTGGTCGACCAACGCAATTTATGTGTTCGTCAGAGAGATTCGACGAACTTGAACTTGGCTGGTTCGAAGATCCAAGGAGAAGAGCTGAGATTGGTACGACTGGATCTTAAAGATCATCCCGGGCATCCTCGCCTGATGTACTATCTGGGCGTGTTGCTTGGTGTTGCGCAAGGTATTCTGTCACTGGTGCTGTGGCATGCTACTCTTAAATGCCAAGCCTGAAACCTTGACCATCTGATTTGATCATGTTTGATCCGATTATTGGTAACCAACGATACAGAGAAGTTAGCTGGGCCCCTGCGCGATGTAAAGCATGGAAAAGCACAACAGAGCTCCCTAAACCCTAGACCGAGCACCGAAACCCTCAATCCCTGACCCTTGAGGCCTAGTTGCTGTCCTATCCCAGAAGCCCTGACCCTAAACCCTAAACCCCTGCATGCTCGGTATTTCCGTAGAAGTCGACCTTCAGGGATTTATGACATGAAACTGGCGAAAGAACCACGCCATTGCTACTGATATCATCACCACAGCTCTGCTCCCACTAGTGCTGTGCTGTGACTGGGCAGCAACTCGTCACCAGCAAAACTCACCAGGTGTGCTATGACCCTAAACCCTAAACCCTAAACCTTAAACCCTAAACCCTAAACCCTATATGTGCCAAGGCATTACTACGCAGTAAAGTTCTCCACGGATGGGCCGGTCAGAATCTCCCTGCCAGTCCTTGGATGCAGGTGAGGTTGTAACCACAATCAGCTCAGGGCACACAGGCCTTCACATTAACACTCCCCGAAAACCCAGAGAGCCCAAATACCCCTTAACAAAGGAATATAGCTTAAATTATAGGGGCTTTTATATTATGGTTTAAGCTATATTCCTTAATTAAGGGGTATTGGGCTCTCTGGGAGCGAAAACACTCTCAAGCAGAGTCATGACTACCGGCTGCAGGTGCTGGGGCTCTAGCTCAGAAGCAGGTTTCAATAACGGGACTCGTCTCTGTGACATGGTTGAAGTACAGGGGTTGCCGTCTTCCTCCAAAGGTGGGCTTGCCAAATCCTAATTCGCCGGTCCGATTAAAACCCTAAACCCTAAAACCCTAAACCCTAAACACTAAACCCTAAACCTTAAACCCTAAACCCAGCAAGCTCGCAAGGGTATTGCATGGCTTGCCCCGGCAGTGAGGTTGCAATATGACCTTGCCATGGAGCTGAGCAGTAGAGGCCGGCAGCTGCATGCTAGCAGAGCTCTATGGTTTCGGGTTTGGGGTTTAGGGAGGGTTTAGGGTTTAGGGGCTACTTGGTCCATATGTCAAAATGCGCACATGTCCCCTGGGCGTGGCTCCCGGCTGATTGGATAGTGCTCCGGCTTCAACAAAAGGGGCTACTTAGAGAAAGAATGGCAATTTGACTTGACTGCCGCAGGCTGCCTGCTGCCTTGGCCTAATGTAGAAGCCTTAATAATTAGAATAGGGTTTGGGGTTACACTATACTATTTAAATATAATGAAGAACCCCCAAAATAGTACAGGTACTTGTTTACCCATAGGCTCCAAAGTAGTTCACTTTTGGGCATACTTTATAGGATCTTAAATGTAATCCACAAAAAGGAAATATAATGGGTTCAACATAAGAACCTACTAAAAAACAACTATATTAGGGTTCGCAGTAAGAACCTACAAACAAGTAGGTCATGCCTTAAGAACCCAAAACCCCACTTTTTGTAGGCTCTTATTATAAACCCTAATATGGGATTTATAGGGACCCTACCAAAAAAGTAGGTTTTGGGGTTCTTAAGGTGGAGCCCTAAACCCTAAACCCTAAACCCTAAACCCTAAACCCTGAACCCTGAACCCCTAAACCCTAAACCCTGAACCCTGAACCCCTAACCCTAAACCCTGAACCCCGAACCCCTAAACCCTAAACCCTGAACCCTGTTTTGGGTTCTTAAGGTGGTAGTTCAAGGTATGCTAGCCAGACCGAGCCTCTGAGGCTTCTCTGAACATTAAGGGTTTAGGGTTTAGGGGTTTAGGGTTCAGGGTTTAGGGTTTAGGGCTTAGGGTTGAGGGTTTAGGGTTGAGGGTTTAGGGGGTTGAGGGTTTAGGGTTTAAATTGAGGGTTTAGGGTTTAGGGCTTAGGGTTGAGGGTTTAGGGTTGAGGGTTTAGGGTTTAGGGTTTAGGGTTTAGAGATTAGCTGCTGCGCTTGAGTCTTTTGAAGTTTTACTATACGGGCCTTAACAATCGGAGCCCAAGATCCTATTCTAATAATAGGTTTAGGGTTTAGGGTTCCCCTACATTAACCCCTTCTGCTGCTTAGTGGGTTTCGGGTTTGCGCTTCCCTTCCAGTGTAGCAAGCTTCTGCTCCGCGGTCCCGGCTTATAGGGAGATCTCTTATCGGTCATATCGCTCTTTGCAGAAACGCTTTACAGAGGAATTTGCAGATGATGTTCAGGCAGCTAGAAACTCCGGAAGCTCCTGCACCTGGTCCTAAAAAAAGGGCTCCGAATTCTAAGCTCGAAGTTTCCGAAGTGTGGAAGAGTGGGCTTAGAAGTGCTCCAGATGGGGTTATCCTGGTCACAACATGACTTGCAACATTTTCCACTGGGTCCACTGACAGTCAGCCACTAGGGACATTGTCCACGGTGTGCCTGCCATGGCGGCAGGATGGCTGTACCCAGTGCCACACATCCTTCTGCTCATTGTCGGCGCTGCGAGTGCCGCAGGGCATGAAGAGGCCGGGACTGCCGCTGAACCTATCCAGCTCTACGTGGACGGTCTGCCGAAAAAGACTTCGAGCGACCCATCCTGCAAAGCTCACCGAGGATGCGAACATCTAGCAGGAAACTGCTGCCCTACCTGGGACGGGTTGAACCTGGGCTGCTGCTTCAGTTGGCACTCTCCATTGCCAACTCCTCCGGACTACGTCGATGTGGCAGACTCTTCTGTTCCCGGCCCCGGTGGGCCTTACAGGCAGGCCATCATGCGCGACCCGTTCTCCGGTGTGCTGGAAGCGGAGACCATGCAGCCCATCTACCTCCTACCGGTGACCAACGGCCTGAAGCAGATTGTGGTCTTCTTCGTCTTCGGCTTTGACCTGAAATTCAAGCCGAACTCGGGGACATGGAAGAAGAAGTTGATAAAGTGGCTGGCCAGCAGTCTATTTCGGGTGATTTTCATTGGGCTTGCGGCCAACGCCTTCCGCCTTGATGTGCAGAAGTTCTTGACGAGGAACAAAGCGGAGAGCTCGCGATACAACGAGGCCATGATCGCCATGGCGGTCTGGTGCATTTCCCCAAACTTTACGATGCTTAGTTCTCCAATACCCAATCTTTAAACTTTTTGGGTTCTTATAATTTAGTAGTAATCTGAAAGTTTAACCTTTTGTTTCCCTGGCTTATTGGCGAAGTAAGGATGGGCTTGGGCATTTGGAATCAACTCAGGCTGCAGAGCCCGGGTGCAGTCTTCCGGGATGACATCGCAGAGTCTCGGTACCTGGACCCTGAAAGTATGTAGAATAATAGCCCTTTATAGATAGGTTTTGGGCCATTGTTTCACCTACTTTTGGGGGTTTAGGTACTATCAACTTTGGACGCCTCACATCTACAGAGACGTGCGCTTTCCATTTTGTCCTGGAGGGGCCCGTTGGCTGACTATCGCGAAGCAGGTCTACGCACTTGTGCTGCTGCCGTACGTGATACCCGTAATGTTCCTGGAGGTGCTGATGTCCGTCTTCTTCTGCTACTGGATTGTCTTCAAGTCGAAGCTGCTTTGCCTCGTCAAGTGCGTCCAGGTGCACATGATTACTTTAGGGTGTTGTCTGATCTGGCTGTTGACGGCTAGCCACTATGGTGCCGAAAAGATCCACAAATACTGGACCACCCTTTGGCCCTTTGTGTATATGTACTTGGTCTACATCTTCGCCTCTTTTGTGGTGCCAGTCCTGATGGCCGTTTTCTATGGCATCCTAATCGGCTCACACTGGTTCCAGATTTGGAAGGGCATCGGCTTGTTCCAGGAGTCGAAGAGAAAAACTTACGGTCTCCTCCACAAGGGTGCGCGCCGAGCCCTGAACATAGCGCCTGAGTCGGGCAGTGAGACTTCGGACGGCGAGGAGGCACCGAGTTATATTGAAGAGTGGTATTACTACATCATGCCGCATCGGGAGCTTCAGTTGGAGCTGGATGATCGTACCTTGCTTATCCGCTTGGACGAGAACCGCTTGAGCAAAGATTTCAAGTTCAACGTCCGAGAAGACCACACTTTGGGGGTCCGAGGCGTGAAGATCGTAGAGGCTTTGCTGCTCCGACTAAAGCAGCAGATGGACAGCGACAGTGACTGGGCTCTTGTTCAGGAACCTGATTGCAGGTTTCTGGAATAAGCGAGCCGTGTTTTCTGGGTGTTGAAGTTGTTTCTCGTCTCATATTTGTGCCAATGGTGGTGTTTCTTCTTCCTTCTGCGGGCTTTCATGTACCTAGATGACGTGTTTTGCTTGCATCTATATAGGCCCCATAGTAGTTCCTTTTTGGGGTTATCTTATTATAGGATTCTAAATATGAACCCCAAAAGGAACTACGATTATGGGGCTTATGGGTAAACCCTAAACCCTAATCCCAAAGCCCTAAACCCTAAACCCTAAACCGTTTGGGGGGTCCTGGTTTAGAACACTCGAATTCCGCGCCGGGAGCACGGTGTCTTTCGCCACCATTGGAAGGCCATCTTGCGAGGAATTCGGGTGTTCTAAAGAGCCTTAATCTAATAATTAGAGAAAGGGTTTAGGGTTTAGGGTTTAGGGTTTAGGGCGAGGGCATAATATACCAGGACCCCCCAATGGCCCTTTAATGGAGCCCTTATGGTCCTTAATAGTAGGTATTTAAGGGATAATAGAGGGTAGTTGGGGGGTCTAGGAAGAGCTCCATGCTCTTATATTTGGCTTTTCGATTGGGTTTAAGGCTGCGACTTTGCAGAGTTGGTGAGAGAACGGTTTGGGGTTTAGGGTTTAGGGTTGGGGCCTCGGGGCAGACTACTTTCTGAACGGTTTGAGGGCGTTGGTCAAGTCGCTGCCTTATGGGGCTTGGGTAGGTTGGACGGCGTCTGTGGGTTATGAAACCATGGTTGAAGCCACCGCGCTTGTGTTACAGACCCCTAGAATCGAAACGTATGTGGATAGTTCTCCAAATTAGGGTCCCCTTTTTAGGTCCCCAATATCCCATGTACTGCACTCCTTAACAAGAGCCCTAAACTCTAAACCGTACCCAGGTGACGATGATGCCGGGCTAAACCGAGGATGCTTCGATGTTCTGGTGGGTGACGAGACCTGTCAGGATGGCGACATCAACATCCAAAAGGACCCGACTTTGAGTTACGACCTTAAGGACAAGAAGGACAGAAACTGGGTTCTGGAGTACCATACTTTCATGCTTTTTTTGGGACCTGTTCCTTAGGAGAACCATTATGAAATAAAAGTCTATGCTTTTTTTCTCCCTGGTTACTTCAAAGCCCAGGAAAGGAAAGCCTGCACGACTCCGAGGTTCAGATTGTCATGTTGACCATTAAGTCACTGGCGGAAGCGGCCATTGTGCAGGCCGTCACCATCTTCCTGGTGCGAACGCTGACCGGGGAGACCTTTGCGGACTTCGTGAATGCAATGAATATCACCATCCAGGAGAGGCATATTCTGGATTGGATTCATCACTTGGCAAAGTTGGGTGAGGAGAAACTCGGAAAGGCCCTTCACACAGTCTGGAGTGCCTAGAGGCCTAGAGTCCTGGTCCTCCAGGACCCCCCAATGGCCCTTTAATAGAGCCCTTATGGTCCTTGATAGTGGGTAGTTAAGGGATAATAGAGGGTAGTTGGGGGGGTCTAGGCTTGAACTTTTAGAATCGCTTCGGGTTAATGGAACTTGCTCAAAATTCCTGGATACGGACTAGACGCATATGTCTCGGATAGATGCGATTTCGGCCGGGCTGCCAACGTCCCAAGACCAGTGGCCAGGGAAAGTGAGGCTGTAGCTTTCTTTGGGGAAGTCTGGTGTTATCTAAGGCTCGGGTTTAGGGCCCTAAACCCTAAGCCGTGATTCAGTGATAGTGACATTGAAGAAGCCCAGCTGCAGCGTTTTCTTTGGAACTTCTACCAGCTCCAGCCTCCGACCGGCGCAGAGACTCCCGTGGGGCCCGGTGTGCAAGCGTTCCGCCGAGCAGGCTAAGACTTCGGGTCCAGACACTGCAGTAAGGGTTTAGGGTTTCTAGGGTTTTAGGGCTTAAGGTTTAGGGTATCCTTGCCCTTGCTGCCATTCTTGTTGCTATTACCATTGAGATCCTGAAGCAGCCGAGCCTAGGGTTCAGTTTCCGGCTGGTTCCTAGTTGCGCAGCCTCACGGGAGAAATTCAGGGTCACCGCAAGTGCACGGAAAGCCTTGGCCCGTAAGCCGTACCAGGCACTGTTCGGCTAGGCACGTGGTCCTACACCCTAAACTCTAAACCCTAAGCTCTAAACCCTAAACTCTAAACCCTAAACCCTAAGCGCAAGACCCTAAACTCTCAAACCCTAAACCCTAAGCGCAAAACCCTAAACTCTAAACCCGAAACCGAGAGCATCGTGCCGGCAACTCCAAAGCAGAGGGGAGCAGGGCTTGGTATAGGCCCCTTGGCGAGTTGGCCCTCGAAAACATGCTAAACCCTAAACCCTAAACCCTAAACCCTAAACCCTAAACCCTAAACCCTAAACCCTAACCGAATTCTGTAGCACAATGGGTAATGGGTCCCGGGTTTAGGGCTTAGGGGTTNNTTATAGGGTTTAGGGTTTGGATGGCTATGTTTCAGGCATGTTGAATTGAAGAGGAGATCATCGGAGTAATGGCATTACGCGTAATTCAGACAAAAACGGGGCCAACCGTAGCCTCAGCGGCTGGATCTTCTCTCTCTGCCCTCCCTTCAGAAGATGAGGTGCTAATGACTGTCCTGGCAGATCTGACCACTGCTGTACAAGAAAAGCACTCTGCATCGAAGAAGTTCATGACAGAGCTTCGTTGCACTTGTTTGCTTTGCCTGCTGTGCCCAAACTCCAGCAATATAGACCCAAGGCCAACATCCGAAAGCTTAAAGCCCGCAAATCTCAGCACTAGACAATGTATAGTGGTGATCCCAAACCTCAAGAGGATTCAATCCCGACATCTAAACCGAAACAAGCCTGCCATAAATCCCAAGCCTCAACGGCGGCCGAACCCTTCCGCAAGGCTCTTCCAGCGAGGTTCGGCAGCTGGCAGCCGAGGCCTGGGCTAGGATTAGGGGGACCCTTGGG
>CAJNDV010012880.1:1766-15679 GCA_905221635.1 Symbiodinium sp. CCMP2456
CTATATTAGGGTCCCCTATTTTTGTAACCGTCATGTCACTCTCGGGTCCTCTAGAGGCTGGAACTCCAGGTGTTTCGGCCCAGGCGCCAAGCGCTCCACGATCTTTTGGGGATGGTGGATGGCCTTGAAAAGTGGGAGACAGTCTCACAGAACTACATGGGGACTACATGGGATATGAGTCGTGTTTATACATAGGGACGACTATATGAGACATTACCAGCAATTGGCCAGGGGGCAGGGCAGGGCAGGGCAGAACAGTGCAGGGCAGGGCAGGGCAGGGCAGGGCATGGGCATGGGCAGGGCAGGGCAGGGCAGCAGGGCAGGGCAGGGCAGGGCAGGGCAGGGCAGGGCATGCTCTGAGCATGGTCATGGCAGGTCATACCTGACCCGGAGGTAGCAGATTAACAGACTGCCCCTTTATTGGTAGGGTTTAGGGTTTGATCGTAGAGTTCCTCGGGCGCTTCAATGAAGAGGCTCTATCAACCAGTCATTTGCTAAGTGCAAAGGCCAGTCATTTGCAGAGTTGCCACAACCTTCAAGCGGCACGGTGCGGCAAAAAGCCCGTCATACAGGGGCGTGTCAAATAGGCTTGGGGCCTCATTCGTTCTAGATGAAATATATTCGGGAGGCTAGGAAATACTAGTACTAAACTTCAAGGCCCCTGTAATTGCGACTTCGAATGCATCACGCCAAGGTCTCGACTGGCTGCAAGTCAAACGCAGGATCCTGGCTGAAGTGAAACATGATTCAAAGGGGCCAATACCCTTCAATTGAGCAATCTCTGGTTTAGACCAGACCTTAAACGTCGCCTTAAACCATAACAATTCCAACAAATATTCCTCTTCTAAGGAGAACTCTAGCCCCTTGGTCTAGGGAGAACTCCGGTCGGCACGCCCAGCTTTCTGCAATCCCCACATCGGCCGGATTACGATGCTTTTGAAAGTGTTGCTTCCTGTTAAAAGAATACTTGTCCCGTCAGAAGCAACAGGCAGGTTCTCATAGCAAGTACAAGTGTCGTACTCCAGCATAGTTGGGCCAGTCTACATTCGCGACGAAAAGAAGCACAAGTCCCGAAAATTCGACCCCCTGGTGCACGGGCGGTCCATCTCTTTCATCGACTCCAGTGCCTCGTCCCAAGGGTTGCCTGGTAGGTTCCTACAAGGCACTCCATAAAGGCTCTAAACTACATCATGTAGCCAACATGGGATGTGAACTCTGGAGCTTCACTCTTCTCTTGAATCTGGGAGTTTGTGGGAGAGCAGGGTTTATTGGATGGGTTTTACCGCACAATGTTTCAGAAATAAGCCGTGCTGAGCATCGCCATCTCCATAGCTCAATGTCCTTCCTGTCAGAAATCTGATAGGTCACTCATCGCCAGGCTGTTGCGGAAGCAAGAAGTCGAGGATCTTCCCAGGCAACCCCTTCTGCACTTACTATTCCAGATGCGTTTAGCTGCAACTGCCATCGACTTTCGTCGGATGACAGAACCATGTGTCCCGAGTTTTGGAGATTACTGCAGCACATCAACATCGTTGTCATCATCGTTATCACCGCCGCCATCATTGCCAGCGAATCGTCACCGACACCATGACGGCCACCATCATCAGCATACGTTCTCTTTCGTAGCATGCCAGAAGCATTCGCCTGACCATCATAATAGCCAGCTGGTTATCACTAATACCATTCCTGCCAACACGATCAACATGAGCAATCCTTGTCGTCTTCCGAGAGAACCATCCTTGTGGAGCTTTGATCAACGGCGGCGATACACCCAAATCATCTTGTGATCATCATAGACTGTGAATCCTGACTAATGCGATGACGCCCAGACAGAGTCATCAACATCAGCAGAACGATTGCAGTGATGCTGCGCCATCTTCCTGACTATGTTCAAGTTGTCATCAGCATTGTTGTCACTATGAAGAACACTGCCAACATCGTCTGCAGGAGCAGATGTACTGGAGCTTCAGGAGGTAGCGTGACAAACAATCATACATAGAGCCAACATAATGAGATGCGTGATAGAAGGGCGCCGAAGAGGCCCCCTCAGCGTCCTGAACATCTTTAAAACACCAGTAGAAACTTTAAAGCACCAGTATATAACCTTCTCGGGAATATTACAACAGCCAAACCAAAAACATGCGTATCGTAGTTGATCAGCGAAACCCTGTGAAAGCCGTGGCCTTGGTCGTCCAACGCCTGCTCGATAAGCCGTCGCACTCTGGCTATGAACCACCACCTGTCGCAATCCCCAGGTGCGGTTAGGGCTTTGGGTTTGGGTTTACGGTTTCGGATTTAGGGTAGCTGCAGTTTAAAAGTGTTGGAAGCTTAAGGCGTTTCTTTGAACGCAGATCCTGGGGGCCACACCCGTGCTCCGCACAAGATGCAGCGATTGAACTTTGACATGTCGAGCTTAGGGCTCGGTTAGAATGTATCTTAAGCCCTAATGCCCTGCACCTATTTTTTCGTGTATGGCTTCGGTTAGGTTCGGATCTGGGGTTGTTGCGGCATCATGACATAGAAGTCCTTGCTCAAAGGGATCTTGGCAGGGATAGAGCCCGGAACAAAGACCGTATGCTGGTGCGGTGGCAGAACAGCTTGTGCGGGTTGCTCCATCTGCAAAACCGGTCGCCGAGGCACCCAGCGAGAATCAACCGGGCTACAATGACTGCGATAACTCGCCGTCTTGATGCCAATGTTACTATTGCGGTTGTTCATCTACTAGTTTCTGGTGATCGCCGGTAGTTGCTCTGTTGATTGCTGCCATCACATGTCTCTGCTTTGTGGTATGTCCCAGCGACACCCAAGCTCACCCGGCTCAAAGCATGCAATTTCAGACTAAACAGTACTGAATCTCAACAGTGCCTTCGTCCAAGCTCAGCAGCAGAGCTGCAAGGCCTAACGACCTACATGTCGGTGAACCGTGTCAATGTGTCTCTTGCACAGACCCCACGCACGCACACGCACACACGCAAACACAAAACGGGTTGCATCTGAGCGAGAACTGGCCATCCTCTTTGCTCTAGTCAAAGCCTCATATCACACGTATCTCCTGGCACGGGCACAGTTACGACTGATAGTGCATATTGATAACTTGTGGTAGCTCCGCCCTACAGGCACACATTCCCCCCTGGTCCTGAGCCTCAAGTCTTCTTCAACTCAACGATTTTTTGATTAGGTTGGAAATTGAGAATTTTTCCTTCTGCACTGGCCATGCCTAAACCCTGAACCCTAAACCCTTTGCAACGGCCTTGTCAGATCTCGACCGGACTGATAGCCCACAGCAAACCCTAAACCCTAAACCCAAAGCCTTCCAGGCGGATCCATCGGGTAGATCTCCAAAAGCTGCACGAAGCGAGGCACACTCAAGGCCTCAAGTCAAGGGCTTAGGGCTTAGGGCTTAGGGCTTAGGGCTTAGGGTTTAGGGTTTAGGGCACAATCACCAGGGTTCAGGATTGCTAACACCGCAAAACTGCAAAGTGAACAATTCTATATCCTGAAGCCCCCGAATAGCCCCACTAAAATTCTGGAGCTCAAAACTCTCAATTCCAAACATGTACAAAGATTTCCGGACACTTCACAATCCAACAAATGTGCCGCCCGCTGTGCGCCAGTCCTCCAAGTCAGTCGTGAGCCAAAAACCAAGTCTCGAGAAGGCCCGAACCTGAACCTTACCTTGAACTACCACAACCTACCTTTTTGTAGGTCCTCATTATAAACCCTAACATCGAATTTATAGGAACCCTACCAAGCAAGCAGGTTTTGGTAGTTTAAGGTAAGCCTTAAATGCCTTAACGCTTCTCTCTGGTTCAGCTGCGCCGCTGCTTGCGCGAGCTCCTCGGGATTCAGCACCTGCAGCAAGTAGCGCAGAGCCCTCGATGGGTCACCGGAATGGAGACGAGGCACAAGTGCCACCGGCGAGGCTTCAAGCTGGACCAGCGCTTACAGATCTACGTTAACCGCTCTTCATTCGACTCGCTGCAAAGATAACCACAGCACGGGCCTGCAACGCCTTGACGAAGTCCTCGATGCTGACAGGAATTGCAGCTTCAACCATACAATCAACAAGACGAATGGCCATGAGTTGTATTCTTTGCAACCAGTAGCAGATTACAAAACATCATCACCACACCATCAACATTGTCTTTCAAATGAGCAGCGAATCCTACGATCAGTACTCGACAACAGCAGGAAAGTCGAAAAGAGTTGCAGCTTGGAAACATCTGCCAACACAAAGGCCGGAGCATACACAGAAGCTCGGTTACCGATGCAGGAGGTTGCCACTCCTATTCATACGAACAGCATGCACATGCTTCTGCAAATCGGCTGTTCTTGCAGTCACTGGATTCTCTTCAGAAATGGGTAACTAATTATGCATTTGGCTAGATTCTGCTAGAAGCAGGGCTGCGAGCATGCGCAGGGAGCGGAGTATGTCCCTGCGGACTGGTGGAACTGATGCTCTACGACGATTTGTAACACCTGCACTGGCTAAGGCCGTGGTCAAGATTTACCTGACGCGACCGCTTCTACCAGAATGACGAGAATCTTCATGCTGACGCACTGACAATCAGTGATATATTCTGACATATTTACCTGCATGTACGTACATTCTTGGGCAGAGTTTACGTCTCTCATTACAACAGATTGCAGCAAGCAGTTGCCACAGTGGAGCCAATGGGCATGGCGGAGCACAAACAGACTTAACAACAAATTGATGACCCTGGCAGTTGGCGTGGCTCCACACTACATTGTGGCTCCGATCTAGCCCACCAAACCCACGACTGATCGCTGCTGAGCCGCACTCCAGAGGATGCCTGAAGCATGGAATGCTTGCAACTTATACTACAAGCTGCGAGAACCTATTGCACTGTACTAAAATACATTGCAATTCACGAAAATGTGCTGCATATCACTAAAGTGTATTGTACATGTACTATAACCAATACTACTACTGAGATACTGAAACACTCTCTTGCGCTTGGCTTTGCCTTGCGCGCTACAGAAAATTAAAACAGCCTGCTGCACCCGCATGGACGACACCAAGCATGCGGTAAATTACAGTACTCAGTGAGCTTATGCCGACGACATCGGGACCAGGGTTCAACAGCTGCAGACTCTGTGCTGTCGGTTACCTCGTCTCCCCTCCCAACCCGACTGCCAACCAGCAAGTGCTCCGGAAGACAGAAGCTTCCAACACAATCCTCTTTCTCCAAGATCGCAACCCCAAGCCCCAAGAGTAACCCTCCGACAAACCCAATTCTAGGCGCTGAGCCCTCGCCCCGTGAGCCATGGAGCAAAACCCTGAACTCCTAACTACCCCGAAGCCCTATAGAAAACCCTTGTATATCAAGAATCCCTACAATACCCTTCCAAGTAGCCTCGTAGTACCCTCTCAGAATTACCCCTCAAGGGCCTCATGGAATAGCCTTGAGCTAACCACTTGAAAGGAACCCTCATAGCAACCAACCCTTGTAGTGCCCTTTAAAGGCTACATTCCCTGGCCTTCTTCCAGTTTCGGCTCCAGTTTGGGCCTGAGCGCCGCAAAGCGATAGATGCCCGAGGGGGGCCAGTCCTGGGCAGCTGACGTACTTGGAGGATCATGGGACTTAGTAAGTATATGGTTATAAGTCCCTAGTTGGGGTTATAAGTATAGTTACTTTAGTTATAACCCTACTTACTAAGTCCCATGATCCTCCAAGTAGGGGGCTCATATGGCTCATGGGGTTTAGGATTTAGGGTTTGTAGTACCTAATTAGAGAGTGCCAGGTCTAGGAGTTTTGGGTTTAGGGCTATTGTCGGGCTTAAGGTGTAAAGGGCGGGGGCTTTGAGGTTTTAAGGCGGGTTTGCGGCAGGTCTAAACTCATCTGACAGGACTGCTCTTGCCGCTACGTGAGGCCTTAAACCTTCAGTGATTGCCAGTCCCAAAGGGTCCAAGTACTAGTATATATAGTATATAGTTTGGGGGCCCAAATACCTACTAAGTACCTACTATAATGGTACTTGGACCCTTTGGGAGTTGCACCATCCAGGCAAGTGCGGCGGCAAGCTGTGGAATGCCATCATTCGAGCGCCATGCCGGGCGGTAATTGGATGCAGGCACAGGATCGAAGTGCCCAGTGCCCAGTGTACCGAAACCCTGTAACCTAAAAAGCCCAGCAGACTCCTTAAGGAGGAGTTCCGAGCTGAGTGCTTGGCTGAACGAAAATACCGACGAGTCCTTTTCATGCTCCGGCGCTTTGCATTGGCATAAGTACATGCATACCCCGCATGAACACCTCGCATACTAGTACAAAAAAATCTTGCTCATCACTGCCAACCTTACAGAGCCTAAACCTAAACGAAGGTTTGATCAGGAATCCTGTTCAACATGTGAAACGCCAGACTTGTAAAACTGCTGAACGCAAATCTTACATGGATGAGGCCATAAAGACACCGGTAACGCCCTGCTAGACCCCAACTCTTGAGGCCCACTCCCCCAAGTTATGTGTCTACCCAGGGGTTCATATTTAGAATCCTATAAGGTATATAATCCCAAAAAGGAACTACTATGGGGCCTATGGGTAAAGCCAAGCAACCTGTGCTTTGGCCAGTTTCCACAGTAAGAGGTCAGGTGCCTCGCGTGCGTTCTGCAGCTCTTTGACGCTGTCGATCTGCACCAGACTTTCACCCAAGGATGTCTCTTGGCTTCAGGTGCATGGCTCTGGTAGTTTAGATGCTGTTGTGATGCGCCACGTGTACATGCACAAACTCTTCAGATGATTTCATCCATCAACATGAATCTGCGTTTGAAAATGCATGCACGCCTGCTTGTAAAGACCCTCTTATAGGATGCTTTTGGGCTGTCTTGACCCTCAGGGTAGTTACCAACTCCGGAAATCAGGAGAATAGGGCTCAGCAGGGATTCGATTGCAAGTTGGGTGACTGCAGACACAACACCACGGTCAAGAACCCGAAAGCAATCCAAGTTGAAGTGCCCATGGGTCTGCCGAGCGCCTGCAAGAGGGCTGGCAGGACATCCTGCCACTCCATCCCTTTGGGCAACACACGCAGGAGCGGAACACCTGGGTGTCGATCAGAAGCACATGGCTTTTGGGTTTTGAGGGTGTGCAGACTGTGCACGCTGGTTTTGTGGTGACTTGAAACAGAACTACTATGTCCGGGGGCTCTAGACTCTTTGTTCTTCACATCTGATCTATTCAGAAATCTATGAATGAGGCGCTCTTTTCAGGGGAAGTAAGTAGGACAGCCCACACATCAAGCTGGGCTGCTGTTTGTTGTTTGAAGAGTAATGGAGCTTTACAGTTCTTACGAGGTCGTTGTCTCCTGCGTAGCTTAAGATTCTGCCTTAGGGTTTCGGATTAGAGTTGTACTTGTCAATGATGGTATGCTTTTTGTAAGCTTAAAGTTAAACATCAAGTTTACTTGCTCTGTCAACTGAACCAGGTTCTTGAAGCCAAGGGAAGCACTATGCAGTACAAACGTGCGAAAACACCGAACAGCAGTACCGGTTATCACAACAGTCAGTCTGCATGTGCACCTCCATGATGCTATAACAAAAAACTTGGTTAATATAGGGGCCTTAATAATGTTAATAGGGTTTGCCATGGGGTATGCTATACTGTGAACATACTGTGAACCCCCAAAACCATATTCAAATTATTGAGGCCCCTACATTAAGTCATCAGGCCTTCAGGGCCCATGATCCCCAAAGTATCGCTGTTGAAAGATTGGTTTCGGACAGGTGGCGGAGCCGCGCCACAGCCAGCATCCGCGCAGATTCGCCACGTATCTTACAGGAAGGGCTGCCAAAGCTGCCAAAAGGCTTGTGCATGGTTAGTTCGGGTTCCACGAGCCAAGATATAGCGAGAGTCAGAGAGAGAGCGAAAGGGAGAGAGAGAGAGAGAGACTGACAGAGAGAGAGCGAGAGCGAGACACACAAAAGACAAAGTGAGAGAATTGTGCCCATGCAAACATGTCTTCAGGTAGGCTGCCTGCTCGTGTGTGTTTAGGCGTTCATTTGCGCATAAGCGGATTTCTGCTGCGAAGTGAGTACCATTAGTCCACACTTTGCTCTTCATGACAGGCAACATGCAAAACGATGAAGTTGCGGGAGAGGTCAATTGATGATGGGCAGACAGTGATGATGTGCAGACGAACTCAGGTGAGATCATGACAGCAGCCGCGAGGATAGATGAGATGATGACAGTGCCAATGATTTCAATATTGCTGGTTTTGATGATGACTGATGATAGAGATGACTTCGTTGCTTGGTACTTATGAAAAGAAGAGAAATTGCAAAAGAGGTAAGGAGGGCGATGATGGTGAACGGTGTTGAAGACGTGATGACGAGGATGATGAAGATGAAAATGATGAAGATTATAACGAGGAGGGCGATGATAATGATGACGATGATGATTGATAATATGGAGTATGAAAGCTGCTCGTAATGATGTCAATGCCGGCCATGAACATGACAAGAAGTAGCAGTTGTAGCACAATCAAACAGCCGCAACAGGGACAGCAAAAGCCACTCAGGGATGCCAACATCGCTCTTCTAAGACTTGCCGGTCTCGAGCAAAAACTCAAGGTCGGGCCGTCAAAGCTGGAGAGTCACAGGCTCTGAAACAGGGTTTAGGGTTGCTCGCCGGCCTTCTCCTGGAGAACGTCCAAGAAGCGACGGCCATCCTGCCCGTAGGTTGGGAACCACGAGCATGACCGCGGCATCCGGTCAAAGGGTAACACTCCCTTCGACACGATTGCACATGCAGGTTTTGGAAAGCACGCTTTCATGAACCCTAAACCCTAAACCCTAAACCCTAAACCCTAAACCGCAGGATGACTTACCAAGCTGTTGCAACCGAAAGCTCGGATGACTGAGCAAGTGGGTAGGGTGCGTTCAAAGGCGGGGCTTCACTTGGAAGGAAGGAGAAGCCGGCTTTAGGGTTTAGGGTTTAGGGGTTTAGGGGTTTAGGGGTTTAGGGGTTTAGGGGTTTAGGGATTTAGGGGTTTAGGGTTTAGGGGTTTAGGGTTTAGGGTTAGCAGGAAGAGCGGCTTCAATCTCGCAGACGACCTCAAGCACCACACTCTGCAGGGGGAGAGGCTACCAGATGGCACCCCATACCTGGCCCTGTGGACCAACCAACATAACATAACATAAGGCCTGTGCAACCATAACACCTGCACAGCCGAAACGATTGAGGGTTTATTGGTTGGGGAGTTGGAACTTGACAGCTCCCAGATGGGGGAGGGCTTCCAAGAAAACGTTGCGGAGGACTTTTATGCACCTGGTGCTCCAGAATGCAACTCCAGCAAAGGCTTCCACAGAGGAAAATGGAAACATACGGTGGCAAAAGCGAGCGCGATGGGCCTCAATGCTGGATTTTCTGAGCATGCTGTTTGTTGGCAGGCCTAATTGACTCGGCCTGAATCAGATCTGGCTAGTTGTGCACTGTACCGCCTCTTCGCTGCGGGCCACCGAATCTGTATGATATATATATATATACACGGAGATCAAGCTCCTGCCATAGGCTTTTGTCAAGATCTGGAACTTGTAGGCAGGCGAGGGCTCTGAGTTTTCACAAAGCATGCGCAGCCGATCAATTCAAGCTTGGCCTCACAAGCGCGAGAAAGGAGCCGGAAAAGGCCGTGTCTCCGTTCCTGCAATACCGGTGCCCTCTATGTCCCGACTCTGCGTGCGAGAAGTTGCCTGCATGAAGTGCGCAGCCATGGTGTCTGTCCATGCTCCGGCACCAAGCCCTCCACTTCCCCAGCCGATGTGTCCACCGCGCTTCGTGACGGCGACATAGAGCTTCGGATTCCTGCGGAGGTCCTGGAAAGGCATGGTAGAGTAGCTTATGACCGGATCATCCTCTGCATGCACCAGCAGAGTCGGGATGGAGATCTTGCTGAGATGAGGACGAGGGCTGATCGCTTCATGGTACTCAGATGCAGTAGCGTAGCCATGTAGCGGGCAGATGGCAGCCTGGTCGATATCTGCAATTCCTCGAGCACTCAGCACTTTGTTCATGTCGACGAGGTGGCGAAACTTTGATCTCCTCAACTTACCAAGACATCTAACGACGTACATAGATATAGACGAACTACATGTAGATAGATAGGTAGATAGATCGATAGATAGGTAGATAGATAGATAGATAGATAGATAGATAGATAGATAGGTAGACAGATTGATAGATAGATACATACAGACCTACATACTGTTACATAGATGTAGAGTTGAGGCTTAAGGTTCTCCTCAACTCTCCCAGCATGAGTAGCTTGACTCCGGTGGTCATGATGAAGTTCGTGAGTCTCTTGCGGATACCTTGCGAGGCACGTGGGCGCCAGGGGAGCAGACGTCACCCTCCCCGAAAACAAAAAACCTCGGGAGGTGGGGCTTATGTATCTAGGAGGGTTTAGTCTGGTGCGTGGGGCGTTGGGGTTTAGGGTGTAAGTTTAAGCCTGGAGGGTCAGCATCCTTGCAGGTTTGGGCACTGGAGTTGAAGGCGCTGATGACCGCGGGCACATCGACGGGGGAGGCAACGGTGACTGCAGAAGAGAAGAGCCTGGCCGAACCATAAAACAGCGAAGGCGCTCCAACAGCAAGGCAGGCTTAGGGTTTAGCGTTTAGGCTTTAGGGTTTAGGGTTTAGGGTTTAGGCAGGCAACTTACAAGGTACAGACTCCGACGCGCTTGAGACCAAGTAACGTCTTTGCACCCATCTCACCCAGGTGGCGCAGGAGAATGACGCCACCTCTTTGGTCGGGTCTTCGGTGCCATGAGCACATCAGAACAGTTTAACTTCAGATTCTGTGACATCATCAAACGCAGATCCGCCACACTACATACAGCCTGGATTACAGAATATTTCGGTTGAGGATCGTCGATGGTGTGATCAGGGTCCTACATCGTACGAGATGAAGATAGCCAAGAGGAGGTAGACTTACTGTAGGGGCCTTAATAATTAGAATAGGATTTGGGGGTATATTATACTATATATAATAAGGAACACAGTATAGGTAATTATTAAGGCCCCTATATTCTGTGACAACCAGGTCAAGCGGCCCATCGAGAAGGCCACTGCCGAGAACTCGGCTCCGGCACATACCTGCAAATCCTAAAACCCAAAGGGTCCATGTACCGAATTTTTGCATGTAGCCTTCGGGTAGGGTAGTTCCTACGGGGGTACTCTGGGGCCAACGTATATACTATTTGGGCACGTGGACCCTTTGCGAAACGCTTGATCGGCTTCGATAACTTTTTGACCATTCGAGGCTGCCTTGTTCAACGCCCGCTATCCCATGTCACCGTAGCATCCCGAAATTGGACAATGAGCATGGTCGGTTAGGTAGATAGCTGCCTTAGCATCCTTCTGCTTAGCCCCAGCAACTTACTTTTGGTGCTCTGCTTGCCCTCACCCCTCACGGAGTCTCCGCCCGTGCTTCCTGCTACGCAAGAACAAATTGAAGTGGACGGCCGTGGGGAATTCGTCACCCCGTCTGGCTAGTGCGATGATCTCATAGTACTTCATGTTCAGAGCCCTGTTGCTAAACAGTATGCTACAAGTGATATACTTGAATGTACATATCTGTTGGGTACCTGAACATGTGCCCCAAAAGCACCCCGCTTAGGTAGTTGGAGACTGGCAGTTGAGAAGAGGCTTAAACCCTAAACCCTAAACCCTAAACCGATTATATAGCGGCCCTCAGAGTTTCTAACGTGGTCTTTGGGGTCATTCTATAGTATACTATACCTAAAACAAGGAGCCCTGCGCAATAACTATATATTCGCAATAACCCGAAACCCTAAACCCCTAAACCCTAAACCCCTAAACCCTAAACTCCGAAACCCCTAAACCCTAAACCCTAAAACCCTAAAACCCCAAAACCCCAAACCCCAAAACCCCCAAACCGGAAACCCCCAAACCCCTAAACCCTAAACCCCAAAACCCCCAAACCCCTGAACCCTAAACCCTAAAACCTCAAAACCCCCTAAAACCCTATACCCAGAACCAGGCTGGGCCTCGCCTTTTTGAGGTGTTCCTCCACTTCGGGCATGTCGCGCCAGCAATCCGCACAGCCCACCTGCACGCGCGGTTCGGCTTCGGAGAGTTTAAGGTTCGGGGTATGGGAGGGTTAGGGTTTAGGGTTTAGGGTTTAGGGTATAGGGTTTAGGGTTTAGGGTTTAGGGCATAGGGTTTAGGGTATAGGGTGTTCTAGTAGGACCACTTATAACGCGTTTTAGGGAATGAAGGCGTTTGGGGAGCAAAGTCAAGACCGCAGCAGGCAAGTTCGTCGACAGACCAAGTACAACAAAAGCGGCCTTCAGAGCTCTGGGGGTTTATAGGGGGTTTAGGGCTTCCTTCGAGGATTGTAAGCTTTCCTTTAAGGGTTCCGTTTAAAGTTCTGGGGGTATAGTTGCCGACAGAACGACATGGGCGCTTGCAAAAGCTCCACACACGTGCTTCTAAATCCGAAAACAACCTTTTTCAGCACGGAGTGAGGTGCCAGCCAGCGCCTACACCCTAAACACCAAACCCCAAAGCCCTGGAACCCGAGTAAACCCTGAACGCTTCAGGCCTGCATCCTATCCAGAACGCTATGACACCTGCCTCTAAGCCCTAAACGCCTGGTCGAGAGCCTTCCAACCAAAATCCTCACACCCAGACAGCCAACAAGCTCCTGAGTATGTATATATATATATATATTTATTTATTTATTTATAATTAGCCTATTTATGCGTAAGATACATATATATATATATATATGTGTTATCTCTCTCTTTCTCCCAAGCCCCCTAGGCCCTCTACCCCAAGAAAATTGCTGAAAAAACGCAGCCGAAAGCCCACCCGAAAGCCTCTGCCCCAAGAGATTCCCAGAACACTCAAAACCTGAAACCTTAAACCAACAGCCTCTCAAAGAAGCTTGGGATGATGATAGTGCGTTCCTTTTATGGTAAGCCATACACAAGCTCTTCTAAATCCTGTAAGATCCAGAGCAGGAGCCCTTAAACAAAAAACTCCCTCAAACCCGACACCATAAACAACCCTAAACCCTAAACCCCTAAAGCCCTAAACCCTAAGCCCTAAACCCTACTTGTCCCAGATGCGAGTGCTGAAACCCTAATTTGCCTTGGAGGTTTTGAGCTCCTGCCCGGCCAAGCCACGATAATTCAAAGCGACGGCCTCTCGCACGGCAGTCAAGAGAAGTGCTCAAACAACGGTTCCTGTGGGGGTACTAGCAAAAGAAAGACTACTGCAAGGGTTCTGTAGACTCTTTGAGAACTTAGGGGTGTAGAGTTCATTGTTTTTTTGAGGCTTGAGCCGTCAAGGTTCCGGGTTCAGCGGTTCAAGGGTCTGCGAGGGTTTCGACTCTCCCAACTTGGCGACCAGGCAAGGCGCCTGAAACAGAGATGACTTCTTACTTGATGTGCATCAGTGCCAGCTCGAACATTTTCGCAAGAGCCATTGATTCTGCTAATATGACACCAGTCTAACACCTGGGATGAAAGGGTTGGGGTTGCCTTAGCATTCACTATCCTGAATCCTTGGCAAGCCTGCAAGAACGTGCTCAACTACGCGGACCTCCAATGCTGAAACCCCTAAAGGCCGAAAGCTGCAAGGCCTACGTGAATTCAGGGTGCAACTATGTCTTCAGAGACTCCCAAGCTCACCACCATCGCCATCCCAAGTGTCTGCAGGGCCTGAAAGCCTTCGTGGCGGAAGTGCCTGGAAACGGTCAGGAGTGAAGCTTGCTTAGGTCTTCCCTAGACCTGACAACTACTCGGTATCACGTACGGTATACACCAAACACGGCGTGCGGCCTATCTAAATAACTAACTAACTATCTCCTATCTCCATTTCTTATACAGAATACCTACAAGTCATATTATATATGTGTATATCTATATATATA
>CAJNDV010012880.1:23995-39299 GCA_905221635.1 Symbiodinium sp. CCMP2456
TAGTAGTAGTAGTAAAAGATAGTAAAAGTGGTAGTAGTAGTAGTAGTAGTAGTAGTAGTGCTAATAGTAGTAGTAGTAGTAGTAGTAGTAGCAATAGTAGTAGTAGTAGTAGTAGTAGCAGCAGCAGCAAGAGTAGTTGGCAGTAGTCGTCGTAGCAGTAGTAAGCAAGGCTGCATGTGTTTCACTGACACATCCCCGCATGCAAACTCAATAACCCCTCCGCTACAAGAGCCCTGGAGCCCACCGCAGCCATGCAAGTGCAAATGCAACCACCTGTCAGGCCATAACCCTAAACCCTAAATCCTAAACCCTAAACCCTAAACCATAAACCCTAAACCCTAAACCCTAAATCCTAAACCCTAAACCCTGTGCTAACGCTCTCTTAGTCCGACTCCTTAGGGTCATCGATGGCCAGCTGGAGGTCGCGCAAAGAGTTGACCTGTCATTCGCATCACTAAATGCTTAGTGTCCCCGCACGAGACAGCCAGAATATCGGAGCAAGCAGACAAAGGCATGGGTATTTGAATGTCGTTTCTTCCGACGTCTGAGCTCCAGTTGTTCAGCACATATTTTCTTGGGACTCTCTCTCGCTCTCAGTTTGCGCGTCTCTGCGAGGTGTTCACGCATAATGCTTACATCTCATGCCCGTTGACCGAAGACAACTTGAAAGGCTAGACGACGTAAGGTTCAGATCTGTCTGAAGCCGTGGCTCAAGACTTGGCCGACGTAAAGGCGGTTAGAACCTTGAAGGGTTCTTGAAGTCGCAACACATGACCCAAAAACCTTCAGCCCGAAAAACTGAACTAAACCTAAGCTTTGCTTCCGCACCAGCTTTGCTGGCCTTGCGGAAGATCGGCCGCGCATGATCCCACAGAACCTCTCGCAGAAGCTACGGTGAGGCTTTAGTCGCTTTAGTCTTCCAAATGTTATAAGCTCTTTCCTTTCATCAGAGACCGGTTTAAAAGTGTCCTAACCATAGACAGCGTGTCGAAACGGGTGTTATAGAGCTCAGGGTCTCGGCAATGCATCCTAAGTCGTCAACGCCAACAGTTGCTTTGGATTTCGGAATAGGGCTCTGTTTGTTGGACGCCAAACCAAAAGGGTCCAAGTACTACCTATAGTCTGAATTGTAGTTCCTTTTTGGGGATACCTTATAAACTCCTTAATACATAATTGGTTAAACCACAAAAAGGAAGTACAGTGGAGACTATAGGTAGTATAGTATATACTTTGGGGGCCCAAATACCTACTAAGTACCTACTATAACGGTACTTGGACCCTTTGGCAAAGAGTCGGTGGTGGGAGGCCGTGCCTGCATCTCTTTGAGAACTGGCTCTACAAACCTGGGCTGGTGCAGAAAGCTCGGGATGAAACGGGGCTTGGCTGACGGGCGTGCGATTGTCAAGCATGTGAAGCATGCTCTGTTTCAAATTGCGTTCCGAATATCTCAGACAGAGATTGCCAATGTAAGGCTCTTGTGTGTAGCGGCTGTGTGTAAGCCTGTGAGCATCTGCAGCAGCAACTTCAAACTGCAGCGATCACCGCTAAGGTTAAGGAAGGCTTCAACCATTTCTGAACAGAAGCCCGCAAATGCCATGGTGCAGCTCACCTTTCGGTGCATACGACAGCAGCAGGCTTTTACCGAACACAGTTGGCCAACAAGGCTTCGAGTGTAGTTGGGGTTCAGGGTTCACAAGCATACCAAACCGCACCCGGACATCACCACATCAATCCCCCTGATTCCCCGCTCAGCACACCAACATTCAACATGCAACCTTCCTTCACAAAGCTTGAACCTTGAACCTCGAAAACTCCCTGGACGGAAAGAGTCCTACACCCTATCTTAACATCCAACGGCGAAACCTAGGTCTTTCATACTTTGTGAAGGGCAACAGACATAGGGGTTTTGATAGTATGGACCCTGTAGTACTTAGTACTTGTGTCTAACCCACCCCCCCGAAGTTGTTGAAACTCCCACCTCTGATTTTTTGAAACTCCTATCTCTGAATGAAGCCAAAGGCCAGGCAACATACGCAAACGCGCGAGCGCCAGCTTCAAGGCCTCAGCGAAACTACGGCGTGATACCGTGAGTTATGGGGGTTTGAAGAGTTACGAACACTTTAGGGTTTAGGGTTTAGGGTTTAGGGGGCCTCCACAATTATAATACAAGAAGAGTTACCTTGAGCCAAGCCAAACCCGAAACAAGCTGAAATCCCTTGCATCTACATACTGCCTATAGTCTCCATTGTAGTTCCTTTTTGGGGATGCCTTATAAACTCCTTAATATATAATTGGTTAAACCAAAAAAAGGAACTACAATGGAGTACATACTGGCCTGATAAGGCTCGGAGTTTGAAACAAATGAGACGATCGAAAACCATGGCCGCGAGTAGCAAAGGGAAGCTCACCCTAAACCCTAAACCTGATTACAAAGACACCTCCCTAAACCCTAAACCCCTAAGAGTTACTGCGATGGAGCCTCCACAGATTCTACTTGAAGAACACTCGGGAGGGTTCCAAGCGGTTACAAAAGCCGAACCCTACGAATCCTCATCTGGGACCCAAACTCTAAACCCCCCTGGACCCTTGATCCAACAGCCCGAAGCCAAAACTCAGAAATCCCGAAACACCAAAAACTGAAAACCCCCAAAACCGTGAACCCTGAGTCCTCTAAAACGCCCCAGGCCCAACAGACCGAGAAGGCCATCTGGGGGTTTCCGAAAATAGGGGACCCTAATATAGTACCCTAAATAATAGGATCCTCATTATAAGGACCCCAAAATAAGGTACCCCTTGTTTCCGGAAACTCAACCCTAAACCCTAAACCCTAAACCCTAAACCCTAAACCCCATCTCCAGCTGAGGGCCAGACCATTGGTCGGAACCTGCCTTCCAGCATCGCTACGAGATCCTTTCGGATGTATGTAGGCTTGGGGTCTTTGAAGTTCTTCCAGGGTGTATACAAGACTTCTGAAGCTCTTCAAGGGTTGGGATATTGAACGGCTTTTAAGCTTTTGGGGTTTTGAAGTTCTTGCAGGATGTTTTCAGCTTTTGAAAGTTTGAAGTTCTTCAAGGGTTCAAGCTGTTGGAAGCTTCACGGGCTTATATTGAAGTTCTTCACGGGTTGATTTCAGCTGTTAGAGGTTTGAAGTTCTTCAAGGGCTTACTTCAGCGTTTGGGATTTTGCCTGGACTGTTCATGGTTTGTTCGGGCGGTTGGGGGCTGACTTTGAGTTTCTGTGCTCACAGTCCAGGTGAGGTATGCACGAAAGCTTGGTCTTTGAGTGCATTGGGGCTCAGGATTTGGGATGCACCTGACGGAGACATGACGACGATATATACACAAGACTCTGCCGCTCAATAGGAACGCTTCCTCCACTTCTGCATGTTTCCCGAACTGAATTTGGCTGCAAGCCTTGAGCCTTATACACTCATAAGACTTGCCCAGTTGGGCGTTAATCTGAACTGGCCCGACTGTTGAAGTACTCACTCAGATAACCTGGGCAAAGCCGCGACTCAGTACTCCATTACGACTAAATCAAGCTTCACTCTGCCCTGTTGTTTCAGCCACGTCTCAGGGTGCCGGGAACACCCAAAGTCGATCAGCTTCGTATCGTCCCTGATTGGTGTGTCGGGCTTTGGCTTTCAGGACCCTAAAACCCTAAACCCTAAACCCTAAACCCGTAGGTACGGTCTTCACTCCGAGCTCCCAGGTGCTTTCATGTTATTGCGCATGCTGGGCCCCAGTGAGGACCTTGCTTATTTTCCCGAGGAGAGACAGAGGCTGACAGAGGCTTCCTATTGTCCAAAGCTGGAGAATGTGGCATGAACTCTCCGCCATAGAGTTTCCCCCTGACTGCATGCTGAAAGCAAGCTAGAAGCCGCCTGCAATGGTGAAAGACACGAGTATTGGAACCTTTGCACGATCAGGCCTCGTAGCCGGAAGTACATGTGTCAGAGCCTGCCGCACACGAACGTCCGAGGAAGCTAAGACTCTCTTCTGCTCGACGTTTTGCGCAACCCAAAGAGAGGGCTATAGAGACTTGTTGCGATTTCAGCATATGGATTCTACTGAAACATGTATATAAGATACCCATGGGGTTGTATAATAACCCCGTGTAAAGATCCTTATCCCTGAGCGTCGTTATCGTTCTGTCTTCTTCCTATCGTTTGTCCGTGAAAACTGTGTTATCGTTTTGTTATCGTTCTATTTTCTTCTAATCGTTTTACCATGGAAACCCATCCAAAACCCTACGAGGACATGCCAAGACTAAACCTAAAGGCGCGAGGTTATCATACAATCCCACATATTGATGACCAGTGTGTGCATATTTTTATGCGCACACACACACACGTCCCTCTGAACACATACGTTTTTTTTGACAATGGAGGTGGGTTGGGGGGATACCATGGGGACAGTATGCAAGTCAAGTTCTCCAACCTGTACTTCGGGAACCAGAACCCACACATAAATCTAGGATTTGGGGGGGGGGGGGGGGNNGGCCGAGGCTCAGAAAGGTTCTGGGTGTTTTAGGGAGCCCTTTTTGCATCAGGGCTTGGGCAATCGCCTGAATGTCTGAGCCCTAAATTCACGAATGCTTGGGGTTCGTCAACAACTTCTACGCAAGGAGCACTTATCTCGATGGCTCGATGGAAATAGCTATAGCAGTAAGAACAGTAATAAAAACACGAATACTGACAAGACACATCATAGGAAGATTAAGAATACATAGAAGCACTATGCAGCTATGGTCAAACGAGAAAGAGCAGTAACAAAAAGCAACAACCAAAACTGATCCCGCCTCGGGGTTCTGCCCAAGGGCAGCGAGAACGACTTCGCACTTGCCACGGAGCCTGCATTGTCATTTGTAATTTTATAGGTCACGGGGTGGGATGGTTTCGACTCACACACTCGCAAAGCAGGCATGGCGATAAGTGTCCGGGCTTGGGATGGTTTAGGATTAAGCTCAGAAAAAAAACTTAGGCGTTCAGCAGTTCGGACTTATGGCCCTATGGCTTTAGGATGGTTTTCGAGTAGAAGCCGAGAGGTTGGAAACCCAATAGCCTCCATCCTGAAGAGTAACATATTAATTTGTCCTTGATCATGTTTTCAACTTATTGGGGTTATGTCAAATAAAATGCGCTGGAATTTGCAATGAATGTTGCTCCACGAGAAGATTTCCAGCGGATTCTGCCCTAACCCCTAAACTCTAAACCCTAAACCCTAACCGTGTGCAAATGTTAGGGACGTGAGCGCAAACTATGCATGTGCCACAGCGCGAGCCGAGCCGCGCCATATGCGGCTACTCTAACCTATCTTCTTCCCTTACCCTCAAGGGACTCATATTCTAAGGCTTTTGGGCCCAAAGACTCCATTATAAAAGGCTTTTGGGCTATTTTGATGCTAAGGGCTTGACTCTGCATCATCAAACGCCACAGTGTGCACCACAGTGTCTGGGGATGACTAGGGCTGGTGGAGTGTCACCCAATCTAACATGCGATCGACAGGCACTGCCCACCTGGCGCTGGCATATTCAAGTGCCAAGCCATCCTGTGCCACAGCTGCCTGGACAATGTACTCCTTAGATCTCGCAGAAAAGCCGCTGCCGTTGCCAACGACATGTACCCACTGACCTTGACTTCCCCCACCTGCCTCTCGGCTGCAGTATCCAAACACTACACTCTGCCAGTCGTGGTCGTCTAGGGATGGTTCTGACAAACAGCATCTGCGATAGAACTGGTGTGCTAGGCAGTGCCGATTCCGCGGAAGTACGCTGCGCTCAATGACAGCCCTATCACCTTTCACAGACATGTATTCATTCATGTTCGTGTCGCCAACCGTAAACCTGTACATGCTATGTTCGTTTGCAACTTAAGACTTCAAAAGCCCTACCAGAACTCTTGTAAAAACAAGGAAAGCTGAGGTGCCCTGCATCTGACAAACGCGAACAGGTACTGGACATCCCGAATGAGAGGCATTTATTTGGAATTGTGACAAGCTTGAAGGATTGACGGTTCAATCAAGGATCATGCAAAGAAGCCCCGTGTACCATCAGGCAATGTATGATCATGTACTGCAATAGTTTAGAACGCTCATAACATTGCACCACCTTGACACTGAGACAACTCTAACTTCAAACCACGACTCATCGTCCCGGAGCTCGACAGGGACAAACACCAGCACCTTGCCATCACCTTCCACGGCTTTGTGCACGATCTCCTCCAGGCGTTTGAAAGTTGAAGATTTCAGCGAGCTAGCCAAAACTAATGCAAGCTACCATGCTTCGGCGGTGCTCAACTGCTGCACAACAGGGGATTGGCCGAATTATAGAGCTCTCAGTGCCTTTATAGGGTGAGCCTTGCATTCATGTGTCTTTGAACGAAGACCGGCCTTGTCTTGAAGCTGCTCGGCTAGCGCATGCGGTAGAGCATGTGGCGCGGAGCCTCATGGGAAGGACCCTAGTCCGAGGTCTTCAAGTTAGGGTTTCTAGATGGATTCTACAAGGGTAGAGCTTTCTTTCTGTAGGCGCGCCCCATATGGGTTCTACAAGGGTTCCTATTTTGATACCGTATCCACCCTGTCTACCGTTCTACGGGTCTGTAAGAAAGTAGGATGAGATTCGCAGAAACGGCAGTGGCAAGCTTGCCAATGTATTGATCGCAGGACGAGCCCGAAAACATCCCTAATGCTACAGCAGCCTACATAACGCGATTTTTCAGGTTTGTGACCTCAACAAATACAGTGAACGAAGCCCCTTGGAACAATAAGGCATTCAATACGGATCATACACGCTCCTACGTCGCCTATGTCCTGTGTAACCGCAACACCTCAACCTGAGATCATGAAGCAATAGCTCACGAGATTCTGTTCCGAAGCTCAAGTTTTGGGCTTCGGGTCGGGGATGCTCATGCTCGATGCAGATGCTAAGCGCGATGGATCCTGAGACTGGCATGCAATCGAAGACTTACCAGCTGCCAGCACTTTTTCGTATCAGCAAAACGGAGCAGCTTCTACATTCCGTGAGCCAGTTAAGCCAGTGGAACAGTGACGGAGCCTATGTTCCCCTGAGGTCGGGTGACATAGCATGCATCCCGTTGCTTCCTTGATTGTGGCATCCACAAGAGCGTTGAGAGTTAAGGGCACCATGGCATGTGCTACGCGAGCTGCTCCTAGCTGAGTCTCCGAACTAATGTCCTTGCTGTGAAGCATGGTGCTGTGTGGACGCAGGTATCGCTGGATGAACGCTACCTGCGTTGCTTGAGAGCCTCGGAGGCTCAAGGGCAGGTATAAACGACGGTAAGTAGTCTGACAGAAGATACTGGTAACCCTACCTGTAGTCTCCATTGTAGTTCCTTTTTTTGGTTTAACCAAATACATTTTAAGGAGTTTATAAGGCATCCCCAAAAAGGAACTACAATGGAGACTATAGGTAAACCCTAAACCCCACGCATACCTACCCTTGAACCGTTTTGCAGCATCGGGCCGCCAGAGCAGCTGCTTCTCAGAAGGCTGCTTTTGCATTGCTCTCGACATCTCGGCAGGACCGAAGCAACAGCAGAGCAACCGAGCTTCTAAAGAGCATGCCATTTGTAGCATGATAGTGGTGATGACGCTGGTTAGTGGCAGGAAAATCTCCTTGCTAGTCATTTCACTACTAAGCCAAGGGCGAGATTCGCCACAGTAGCTCTTTAGCAATGCACGTGGCCTGGTGCGGCATCCCGATGGGATTTCACAATCGAAGCTCCTAGGCCCGGCTATGATGTACAGGTACAGGGCAATGCATGAGTACATTTCTACTGATAGATCGTTCAACATGAGGCTATGTGTATATGTTGGCAATCTATAGCTACCTGTACCTATCTGTTCTAGTCTACTGGTTAGTTAGCACGGTTCCGAGACATCGGACCCACGAAACCTTGTTGCCGTTGTGTGGGAGCCTCGCAAACTTTTGTGAGAATCTGAGCCGGCGCCATGCTTGGTCAAGAGATGTCAACTCCGCGCAGCTTGCAGGGTTTAGGGTAACTACACCTTGGAAGTCCAACCATGCATGTACCTATAGTCTCCATTGTAGTTCCTTTTTGGGGATGCCTTATAATCTCCTTAATATATAATTGGTTAAACCAAAAAAGGAACTACAATGGAGACTACAGGTAAGACGAACAAGATATTCTTCCCAAGGCCAAGGACAACTGATCTTGAAACAATCGAGGCCCCTGGCCGCCGACAGAAGCATCCCTGCCTATGACGTTTTGGATAATCGGCTGCTGGCCTATGCACCCACCATGTATGTTTGCAACCCACTTCATTATAGCGCCCCAGCACGCGCAACTGAAAGTTGTATGCAAGCCGCGACGGATTTGCACTTCAGGGCGCTGAACCATGCAGAAGCACGTGTTCCGTCAAGGGTCACTTTTAGTTCTTCAGCTGTTCCAATAAGCATGTGCACATACGGGAACCTTCAGATCAGCTGCATCGCGCATAAACTGAGGCACTCGGCAACAGTAGAAACTTGAAGCAAGCACATGTTGCGTACGGCATAATGTCGCTCAAGGTCACGTAACTGATCAGCGGGGCTGAAGCGGCAAGACTGAGAGCTCAGTTATAGCTTGAAGGGTAAGTTGACCTGGGGCATCACACAGCCTAATATAGCTAAAATTGTAATAAGGAATCTGCAAAATCCTATTCTACTTATTCAGGCCCCTGCATTAGGCTCCGCCCTTGTATGGGCCCGCGACGACGATGCAACCGAGAGCCCTTTGTTTTGCACCAGAAGCCAAGAGGATCATGGCTTCGCTCGGTAGGGTTTAGGGTTTAGGGTTTAGGGTTTCAAGTATAGGGTTTAGGGTAGTTTGGAGTAAGAACCTGCTGTATATACTACCATGGCAGTTCCTAATCCTAATACCTTCAGACATTCATCCACCGAAGGTGGATACCAATTAAGCCTTGGGATTCAACTCGAGATCTTCTTGCATACCATGTCCTGGCTTGCGCAAACCTCCCAAAGGTCTCTGGGGCGGCTCCGATAACGGAGTCCCGGCGCTGCTCCTGCTACTGTGTATATAGATGCAAAGACAAGAATAAATACTGATAATTAAAAAAATAGTATATCTATCTATATATATATATATATACATACACATACATATACCATATACACATAAATAGAGAGAGACACATTCATGTACGTATCCATGTCTTCTTACGGTAACCCCATGTAAACACTTAGGCGCAGCAAGCACAGGAACAGTCAGGGTCGCATCGTACCAGGCGGATTCAAGTTCACATCTGGCTGCAGTACACGAGTAGTTCTCTAAATTGGGGTCCCTTTTAGGGTTCCTTTTATAAGGGTGCCGTACTATATGGAGGACCTAAAAAGGGACCCTAATTTAGAGAACTACCCACACCCAGATACGCAGATCAAAAGGCGATCCAGGGGTCATCGCCGGTGAAAGTCCCCCAAGCTTACGCTGAAATGCTGATGCTCGGAATCGCTTACAGAGGAACGAAATCAAAATGCCAGCGCTAGCCATGACTAAGCACTAGCATTTACACCAGTATTGTTGAAGCAGGAATGTAGGACTGCCAAGACTTGCGACAACAGCAGTGATCAGAGTCGTTAGAGGATAGACTGGCAATGCGAACTTCCATGGGTGCAAAAATCAAGAGCTCAACCCGACCTCTGTAACAGCTGAAATACCCCAAATCATGCACACCTTTTCTTCTGTGAACCCTCAAGTTTCGGCGCTTCAACTCAAGAACGAAATCCTGCACGCTGAACCGTAAGTTCTAAATGCTCAATGCCTAAGTATGAATCCTTAAACTCTTAAACCCTGTGAACCTTGAATGTAGAAGTTGTCTTCTGAACACCTCAAGGACCCCGCATTAGATTGCTGTGCCCCGTCATAGATCTTAACAGTGGTTTAGAGGTGTCTAGGCAGAACCTTACACCCAAAGCTGCAAACCTTAAGTTGTTAAAGTCACGCAGAAGCCGTATAGGAGCCCACACAGGACGCCGGCACATGACTCTACAGGGTCCGGATGGTCAACAACGAAGTTGAACCCTCACTAAGAAGGTGGCGATGCCCGAAACAGAAAAAGTAGCAAAAAGCGCAGCAGCAGACACGGGTGCCAAGCATCATCGGAAACACCCTGTCATCTGATTATGATTTTGCTACTACCATGTGGGACTCCGGCAGGACTTCGACATCTGTCGCCATGTCAAGTTAACTGGGCATGTTCGCTACGGATGAATATTATGGAGTCATGCCGGGGTTTCGGGTTCAGGGGGCTGAGGCTAGAGGTGTATTCAGGATAGGTTAGAAGTAAGAATGCACCTCAGATTGGGCATCTTGGAATCTGGGGCCATCTGGCGTCTCCGGAACTGGGCACCCTTTCGAGTTCTACTCGAAGCCCTATCTACGGCTGCCTCTGAAGCTGCAATTGACTGGACCCCACACAGCCTTCCGAACTTACTTGTTTGGTACATTACACCCAACAAAGCACAGCGGCTAAACCCCCAAAGGAACCCTTGTAAACCCCTTCTGCGACCCCTCATGCATCCAATATGGAGGCCTCAAAGGATCCCTTACTTAAAGGATCGAGGGACTTAGTAAGTAGGGTTATAACTAAGGTAACTATAATTATAACCCCAATTAGGGGACTTATAACCAGACTTACTAAGTCCCATGATCCTCCAAGTAACCTAAACCCTAAACCCTCAACCCTCAACCCTAAATCCCTACACCCTAAACCCCACATGCATCCAATATGGAGGCCTCAAAGGATCCCTTGTAGTTATTTAGGTCTGTGCTGCGGGGTCCAGGCTCTAAGAACTAAGGGAGTGCTGGGCCGCTTCCCGAGGCCATGGGTTCAGGGCCGCAGCAGAAGTGAAGCAACATTCGGTATCCAGATTTTATGGGATAAGGAATCTAGGGTTCAGGGTTGGGTCATCGGGAAGTTGAAATATTTTGAAATGAGGTATACAGACTCTGCGACACCCTAAAAAAGATGCTGCCGGTCCCTGGGCCCTTGACCTCGCAGCCGCGACACAGCCTCTCTTGGCGGAGACATGGCTCCCAGTTCTAACTTTATAATTTATAAGTCTATAAACTTTCTGGAGATCTTCCTTCGCCCCTCCAAGTTGCACCTCGCGGTGAAAAATAGGGGTTTCCGAAAATAGGGGACCCCAATATAGTACCCTAAATAGTAGGATCCTAATTATAAGCACCCCAGAATGAGGTACCCCTTGTTTTCGGAAACTCCCAAATGGTCAGACCTTCTTGGCCCGAAGCCAGGGACCCAGAGACTCCAATATCCCTTAATTAAGGACTACTCCTTAAATCATAGTAGGATCCTTAATATGATTTAAGGTATATTCCTTAATTAAGGGATATACCTTAAATCATAGTAGGATCCTTAATATGATATAAGGTATACTCCCTAATTAAGGGATATTGGAGTCTCTGGGGAGTCACCGAAAATCAGGGCTCCCGGCCTGGCGGACGACAGATGCAGTCGGGCTCCAGAACGAATGGTGAATACCCGGAGAACCCAGTCCCTTTAATTAAGGAGTATACCTTAAATTATAGGGACCCTGTTTAATATATATATATATATATATATATATATATTATGATTTGTAGGTATGATCCTTACTTCCGAGGTATTGGGTTCTCTTGGTGCCAGCGATGTACCGACATTGCAGACTTTACTACGACACCTATCTGGACGCTTCCTTGCCGGACAGTCACGATATCCATCCAAGCTCATATCACAGACAGATGCAGACAAGTTTCAGCTTAGTAGTAGGCTTAGCCTTAACGCACAGGATCCCCGTGAAGGAAAACGGTACGTAGGAAACCCCTCAGGTCTGCTGCAGCGGTCATCGAGGAGTGTGCCAGGGCTTTGCATGCAAGGCGATATCGCAATCATTAACGTACTATAACATACTGGCTAACTAGTTGTCAGAGGTACTTGGTACTTGGACGGCAACATATGTGCACGCAGCTGCTTCTGAACTCAGCACAGCATACCTTCGTCCACGTGTACCCCGTTAGGCGCTCCAAGAGCCTCCTGAGCCCAAACCCAGCATGAAAGTACGAGCGCCAGCAATCGTACCCCGCTGAATTCTCCCTTTTTGTAGTAAAGTCCCGGTGAGTCACAATACCCCCCAGATCAGTCCCTACATAACAGTATCGTTCCTCCCCCAACACCATAAACGCTACAAGCCCCCAACACCTCTCTCTCAAGTGTCGTCCTCTGCCCTGCCTTGTTAGCCCGTGGAGCTGTCTGCAATGCCTCCCAAAGTTCTCAATGTATGGGTTTGGGACACCAGAGCAACAAGAGCAGCGAGAAGTGATAAAGGAAAGGTTTTGGAAGTGAAAACCTCATTCCACCGGTATAAACAATTTCCACCTTTACCAACTCCCCCGAACCTCATACAAAACATTTCACCCCCCCCCCCCCGGCGACCACACCGGACACACCCCCAATAACAAAACGGTTCAAGACTGAGGGACTGAGGGTTGCGTTTAGGGTTTAGGGTTTAGGGTTTATAAGGGTTTAGGGTTTAGGGTTTGGGGCTTTTGGGGCTTTTGGGGTTTAGGGTTTAGGGTTTACGGTTCAGGGTTTGGGGCCGGGGGTTTATGGCTTAGAGTTTGGCGGCTAGGGTTTTGGGCTAAGGTGGGGGCTCAGTGCTTCAGACCTCAGACCTATGGGCTTGTAGTTTGGGCTCTGCAGGCACGATATTTCGAGCGGGATATTCTTCGGGGGAGATGGAGACCAAAATGGGGAAAAAAGGCTTCTACATCTAACAAACACGAAGGATATCATGATCTTACCTTTCTATACCTTTCTGCTACTGAGCAGCGGCACTTCACTGCAAACTTACAGCTGATGGAACAGCTAGTTTGCTACACAAACCGTGCCAGGCTTGCTGGCTTGGCTTTGTCTTCCCCAAAGACGCACCTTTCAGAAGATTTTAGTCCACTACTCCGAAGTACAGCTCCCGGAACCAGCAACGACGACGTGCAAAAGGTCGATTCCTCTAAGTGTGTCCCGAAAACAAGAACCGAAGCAAACTCATCCCACTCATCAAGGAAACCTTGCTCTAAGCATGCACTAGCGCCTGTTTGAAGCTTTGCACGTGCACTTTGTGGTCTCCTGGAGGTTGTTGTTCGGGAGCGGGTTTGGACACAGAGGGGCCGCAATTTCCGGGAGGTCTATCGATGGTTATGAATAAATGTACAAGTGCCCCATGGTACTAGTGATGAGGTGGTTGTGTCTGTGCAAATTGTCCGTCTAACATCGTAGTCCCAAATATTCGGGATTTCCTGTCTTCTGTGCATGGTTACAACAAGCAGCTGCAAAGTATCACAGGTCTCCGCACAAAGACAATTCAAGACTACAGGCAAATGGGTTGGTAGTACAGAGCATAGAACGCTGAGCAGGCATGCACTTGACAGGAAGTCCTGCAGCACACAGTGTTAAGATCTTATTTAATTTAGGGTCGAGTCCACCGAAAACCAACCTGCAGGCCTAAACTCACGAGCTCTGAACCTATAAACCCTGATCCTCACAGATTGTTTCGGCCGTACTTAGACCCTCGGTCGCAGTCGTGTTCGCCCGTTGTGAGTTTAGTCTATCTAGCCTATGCTGCCAGTGACCTAGCATAGATGGGCCTTATTGTTGGAGCCGTAAGGAATAACATTCGTCTCAGTCTTTGTAGCTAGTACCTAAGTATTCAGGGTTCTCTATTCTGCAGTACAAGTAGGGCCTTTCAGATCCTCTATGCGTACACTTCCATGAGCACATGCACAAACTCGTGTATGTCTCTCTCACACTTTCTTTGAAAGCTTGATATGCATATACATTAATATATATATATATATATATATGCTTATATACAGGCATACACGCACAAACATGCATGCATGCATGCATACGCACACGTATATAACTGCATATACACATGTAATCACATGTACATATCGAAAGAGTCTGCTGAAGCATGTGCCTATGCTACCTATGCGAGCTATGAAGGATAACGCAGACTTCAATCTCCCGTGATTCCGATGTTGCTGCAGCCTCCGCGTCGCCGTCGCCGCTGGCGGCGGTCGTTTTGGCGCCGCACCTTTCGCCTTACACCGATGCTTATCCACTATAGTTGCACTAAGCTCTTAACTAGGCCAAGCCCTGGTGAATGACACTACACTAGTCAAGCTGCTTGCTTGATACATGTGACTACGCCAAGTACCTGAGTGGCCTCACCTTCAAGATGAAAGGATTGTGAAGCACAGGGAGTACACACATGCATATACATATATAATGGTTGTTAGTACCATAAATTAAGACACCCCGTAATGTCTCGGTTTTCTGTTTAATGCCGCAAGGGGCGGCAAGAGCGGCGATGGAGACGCCGCGCACAGCACCAGTGAATCCTTAAAGCCAGGCTTCTCTTGGTTCTGCCGTCTCTTTTGAGGCAACCCAAAGAGCACAATGCCCTTCGATTCAGATGCTGCTGACAATTTCGGGATGGACTGGGGAATATTGAATTGCAGCACGGCTTGTATCCGAATCTACACGGGCACGGCGATGTCAGCAACAGCTCTTCAGCAAGGACTACACATCCCGTACATTTCTACTGATGCAGACTTGTCTCGTTGCTGTGGTCAAGAAGAACACAATGCCGAAGCAAACATATTCGGCTCACGCAGATTCATCCCCAACGCACTGGACCAAGACCGCTGACACCAACCCTGCTTACCCTCATTCACAGCCAAATCACCTCCAGGATCAGCTTTGCCGACCGTCTTTGCCTCAGACGCCAAGTTCAATATGTTGGTCTTATGCTTGTCGACACAGATCCCCTCAAACTAGGGTTTCCCACGACCTGCTTGCGAGACACAAACCCAGGACGACCCCTCGGCCCATCGTACAAGAGGTTTCTGAAGCCCAAAACTCATCCCCAAGGCCCTCACTGGCTCTTTAGCCCTCTCGAAGTTTTGAACTTCCTGAAACATGATCCCATCATCCCACGCGCTAAACTACCCATAGGCCCCATAGTAGTTCCGTTTTGGGGTTCATATTTAGAACCCTATAAGGTAATCCCAAAAAGGAACTACTATGGGGGCCTGTGGGTAGTTCTTATTCCGCCGAGCTGCGTAAGAGTAGAAATCGTTGCGCACGCGCGGGACCGTGAGAACCAGCTTCTCCTGTCAGTGCTTTGGGTTCTTGGCTCATAATGTAGGACTGACTTGTCGGGTATCATGGGGAATTAAAGGTTAACCTTTTGGGTTTATATAGGG
>CAJNDV010012880.1:39307-52273 GCA_905221635.1 Symbiodinium sp. CCMP2456
AAAGGTTACCTACTCTACTACCAGGAGGAACCTGATTAAGAAACCCTGGCCCTATAACCCCCAATGTATTAGGGCTCATATTAAGAACCCTAATAAAGGCCCAGGGTTTCTTAATCAGGTTCCTACATTAAGCACTGTAGACGAGGTCGAAAGAAAGCATCTGCCCAGATCCTGAATTGTAGTAATTACTTTTTGTTTGGCTGCCTGTGTTGATTATTATGAGAACACAGAACAGGCCATTCGAAACAGCTACTACAGCCCAATGTCTAAGCAGGGTTCATGCTTCTAGCTTGAGATGTTACCACTTGCCCTAGACTAGATCTGCTGGTGCAAGCTTTGAATACACATAGCCCAGCAGATGTATATTGTTCGTAACGAAGACTCGCGGTCAACAAACCAAGAAGTATCAAGTAGATACCAGACAAGGCGACATTGGTAGCAAATAGGAATGTAGATGCCTTGTAAAAACTAAAGTATGTGCATTTAGAATTGCACGGTAAGGTTAGATGGGATTCGATGATAAATAGAGCGACAGACACACAAAAAGATAGAAATATGGATATGCAGACACACGGACAGACAGACAGACAGACAGACAGACAGACAGACAGACAGACAGACAGACCGACCGACAGACAGACAGACAGACAGACAGACAGACAGACACGCAGACAAACAGACACAAACAGACAAACCGACAGTTCGACAGATCGAAAGATCGACAGATGGATAGATCGATCGACAGATGGAACGGTAGATAGATAGACAGATAGATAAATAGACAGATGGACCGATAGGTAGATAAGTGGATAACTATACTATAGACAGGTAGATAGCTAGAGCAGCTAGATAGTTAGAAGCATCTAGATAAATAGACAGATCGTCGTATGTATTCAGCACTTGAGTATTCTCTAAACTAGGGTCCCTTTTTAGGTCCCCAATGTAGTACGGCACCCTTATAAAAAAGGACCCGAAAAGGGACCCTAATATTGAAAACTACCCACTTGGAGGTCACATCATCTTGGCCATCCTGGCCCGACGCTGACTTGAATCGCTCCTCTGATCCTCGGAGCAGGAGAAACCAGCTAGACCAAAAACTGTCTGGTGCTTAGTAGGGAATGGGGGAATGGGTTATAGGGACTACTATAAGGGACCTTAAGGGGCTATCATAGGGATCCATTCCCCATTCGCACCAGACAGAAAAGGCAGAATGTCAAGAACTCTTAGTCATAGTCGTCCTTTAAATGGGAGCTTCAGCAAACGAGGGACTCTATAGCGCTGAATATATACACCCTGCAGGTAGTAGGACCCTCGCTACATCCCGAGTAACAACGACGGTAAAGAGACCCAGCAGCGGCAGCAGCGACGACGATATGTAATCGGACGAGAACCGGAACGAGCATGACCATCAACAAACATGGCCATGCAAGACCCCTTACAATTCCAGGCGCAGTCATGGACCTACAGAATTTACTTTGAATGCTTTTGCATCCTACTTCGGCTACTCGTCTATTAGACCACCCAAGAACCAGCTCCACACGGCAGCACCCAAACCATAACCACCACCTCTGTCATAGCCAGGGTTTAGGGTTAATAGGGTTTACAGGAACATGACCACTCACCTCATTAAGGGACAATAGGAGGGACCCCTAGAAGGCACCCTATATAACCCTTTTATATACCCCTTATATAGTCTCATAAGGCCCCTATATAATCCCAAGGGTCCCTTTAAGGGTCCCTCCTTGAGTCCCTTGACCTCAACGAAAAGCCAAACCAATCGTGGTGTCGAGCTTGCCCTGGTAGATGTAACGCCGAGCTCCTTTATCCCCAAGGACCTCACATAAGATAGGGGCCTTAGTAATTTCAATGGGGTTTTGGGCTCCATTATACTATAATTATAACAAGGAGCCCCAAAACAGTATAGGTAATTATTTAGGCCCCTATTTTGGAGGTGTGGCACCTCCACCGCTTCCTAAAGTCCAAAGCACACGAAAGCAATGAAGCCTGAAACCTGTCAACCCCTAAACCCTAAACCCTAAAACCCCTAATAAACCCTAAACCCTAAACCCTAAACCCTAAAACCCTAAACCCTAAACCCTAAACCCAAACCCTAAACCCTAAAACCCTATATGCATCCGGCCTCTAGCGGCTCTGATCCCTGAATCCTGAAACTTCAGCCCAAACCTACACCTTAAACCTCAGTTTGGGGTTTTGGGGGTTTGGGGGTTTTAAGGGTTTGGGGTTTAGGGTTTGGGGTTTAGGGTTTAGGGTCTCCAACCCTGATTATATAGGATTTTATTGCGGAAGCAGAGGGAATTAAGGTATGATTCCTTAGGGCCCTCTGGGCACCAACAAAAACCATTCCCAAAGGGTCCAAGTACCATTATAGTAGGTACTTAGTAGGTATTTGGGCCCCCAAAGTATATACTATACTAGTACTTGGACCCTTTGGGATTGTCTCCGGCATCCAAGTCTCCCCCGCTCTCACCAAGTCGAGCGCCTGCGCTCTGTGGCCTTCGGGCAGGTCCCGTTTAGGGTCCTTGTTTCTAAGGGTGCCATACTATCTTGGGGACCCAAAAAGGGACCATAATGTACTATCTTGGGGACCCAAAAAGGGACCATAATGTACTATCTTGGGGACCCAAAAAGGGACCATAATGTAAAGAACTACCCATGTGAGTCATTTCAGCATGTCGGCATGATGCGAGAAACTGCACCTGACAAGGTAGCCCAGTCCTGGCATGGACTCACTGGATGAGAGCTTACATGCTAGAAACCTGCTGGTCAGGAACAGGTATACACAAGTTTCGGTCACGGCTGAATCACAAGTGTTTGCGACATGACTCTCAGCATTCATGGCATTCGGGTACTGTTTCAGAGAACTCAGGGAACCACAGAGTCTTCGAGGCTTTTTCTCCATCGCCTTCGACAAATGCAGGCAGAGCGCTGGGGTTTCAGAAGCCAAGAGTATTCATGAGTCTGAGTTCAACCTGGTGTGAGAGCAGCCCGCAAGGACGTCTCGGCAGCTTCAGCACTGAGAGTCGACGGGGCCGCCCACTGCACCCCGGTCTGTCTGCATACGCAGTGCTGCAGCTTGTCTTAGGGTTTAGGGTTTAGGGTTAAGGGTCCACTCAGAGTTGAAACAAAGGAGTTAGAAGTGATGAACGCCAGAGATCCACAAGCTGCAAGCATGATGCCCTGGGTGACATCTGTGGGCCCAGGGGCTCTTGGTCGGGCCGCAAGGCGCCGTGCGCATTGAGGTGATAATTTCCCGAAGTGCTGACTGCCATTAGGTCTACCTAAAAGGCTAGTAGAACCTCTGAGTTCTATCTGTGCACATCATGGAACTCACGCTTTCCACGATCCCACACATCAAAATGCGAGCGCTACCGCAGCCCGAACGCACAAAGTCGGACAATCAAAGTCGAGAAATAGATAGACCGGGCAGTCTCGGGGTCCTGGGTGATGTGATTGTTGGATGATGTCAAGGCGCTCGACTTGAAATTTGCAGAAGATGCTTTGCAGATGATGCTTCGCAGAAACATTTGTGACTTCGCAAGACGGCCCGGCTTCACTACATAAGCCAAGATTCTGGCCGCATGGGCCAGTAGAGGCTGGAGATCGCGTACAAAGCAGCCGCGAATGCAAACGTTCAATCCTCTTTTGAACGACTTACCGACTCATTGATCATTAGACGATCACTAGCACACCCCTGGCATAGCCTCGAAGCTCTGCCACTGCAGCTGGCCTGCCACCGACCTCGCCACCACCTGCGAAAATCGAAAGCAACGGGCAGCCTCGCAGCCCTCTGATGTCAGGGGCCTTGGAGGAGCCTGATGCGCTCAAAATTGCTTCTCCGTGACACCGGCGGACATGATGCCCGTAGACGACAGGCCTCCACTGATGATGTTGCCCATCTCGTCCACAATCTCGGAGCCACTCCACTTCTGATGAGTGAGCGTCTCCACCTTGTGCTTGCGCTCCTCACGCTGGATCATCTGCACGTAGGCTGCGGCTCCCCGCTTGGCATACTCCTTGGCAAACAAGTCAATGTTCAAGGCATCGCAGTGGAAGCCTGCCAAGGTAATGAACTGCCAGCAGAAGCCCAATTTTGCAAGGTCCCAGATGAAAGACTCCATCTGAGCATCGGTCATGCCGGCCGTGTCCCAGTTGAAGGAGGGGCTGAGGTTGTAGGCCAGCATCTGGTGGGGAACTGCGGCACGGACCTCTTTGGCAAATTGGGTGGCCTGCGCGAGGATCGGCTTTCCGGTCTCCATCCAGATGCAGTCCGCGAAAGGTGCGAAAGCCTATACTGAACTTAGACCCCTAGCAAAAATTATAATTTTAGCTGCGTCTTATAGGGTTTATAGTAACCAAAGATTAAAAATTATTTCTAAGTACCCCTAAGAAGCAATGGCACGCTCGATGCAGAACTCTGTGGAGCCCGAGATGCGGTAGTAGCCCTCAACCGAACGCGCAGCGTCCCAGTCGAAGAAAACATCGCAACCCATCTCTCCAGCCTTCTTCTGCATCTGATCCAAAGACATCTTCCGGGACTCCCGCTCCCACTGGCTGCTATCCTTGCCCTTGGCCTTCAAGGCTTTGCTGACAGCTTGTGGGTAGGTCATGCAGCCGGCACGCTGCTCCCAGTCCTTGTCGGTGCCCTTCCGCATGGCTTCGTAGAGCGGCTCCACCCCCTTGACGGTGGCACCCTTGATGAAAGGGTGATCGATGGGGTCAATGTTGGAGTCGATCATCGTGGCCGCCTCGGCATCTGTTCGGGCAACAATGACCAGCGGCGAGTTGAGCACATCCGACTGCAAGCGGATGGCAATGAGGCGCTGGATGTGCTCCTGCGTTGAGACCAGGACCTTGCCGCCCATGTGGCCGCACTTCTTAGTGCCGGGCTTCTGGTCTTCGATGTGGATCCCAGCAGCACCGTTCTCAATGAACATCTTTGCCAACTTCATGGTGGCGGTGAGGCCACCGTGGCCGGTGTCTGCATCCGCAATGATTGGGTTAAGGTAGTCCACAACGGGGGTCTTGCTTCGCTCGTCCGGAGACATGCGCAGCCGCTCCTCCAACTGCTTTCGGTCATGGAAAAGCTGAGCGCGGAAAAGTTGGTCCACCTTGGCACCGGGTCCGTCAAGCCCCAAACCCTAAACGCCCTAAACCCCTAAAGAACCCTGGCCACCTTGTTTGGCTAAAGCCCCAAACCCGAAACCCTAAACCCCCAAAGCCCCAAAGAACCCTGGCCACCTTGTTTGGCACCGTGTCATAGGGGTAGTCCGCAACATCCGGGCCTGGCTCGTTACTGGTGGAGGCGGTGGACGAGCACTGCCAGCCGCTGACGTAGACGGACGTCAAATACTTCGCCATCTGAGTCACCTGTAGGTAGTATTATTAGGGGTACCCCGTAAAGGGTACCCCTTCCGAACCCTACTTTTGGCTCTCTTAAAAGGGACCTTGTTGAGAGGGTCTTTATCCCCAAGGGTCCCCCCTAATCCGCGCTCCCAACCTGCTATGGCTCTGAAGTAGCTAGGGAGAAAGATGAAAAGGGCCCGAAATGATCTTCCACGACGGTTCGTGCAAGGCTACCAGGTCCGAAGCCTACACTTAAAAGGCTAGGATAATGTTCCCAAAGGGTCCAAGTACACGTATAGTATAATATATATATATATATATATATATATACATGCTTTGGGGGCCCAAATACCTACTAAGTACCTACTATAATGGTACTTGGACCCTTTGGGGTTTTGCAGTTCAGATCCCAGCCTGGACGGTGTCCAGGGCTCCAAAAGTGTGGGAGCAAGTTCCTTTGGCCTGATGGTCCCGAAGCATGGAATAGAGCTTCTCCGACAACTTCGCGCCAGTGAAGTGAAGAGGGAGAGTTCCTTGGAGCTTCACCACATCCTCAACCTTGTAGGGCCGCGTAGTGTGCTTGAAACGGTCCGTGGCCATCCAGGCCTTCATGTCCGCACACCGCTGGGCGAAGGCATCCTCGGGTGCGGCCACGCCGGAAATCTCCAGGCCTCCACTGACGGCCGGGGATCCTGCAAGGACCTGGCGCTGGATGGCGGCAACACGGTGCGACATGGCGGCGACTGAAGGAGAAAGCTAGCAGCTAGCACAGAAAGAGAAACTTGGACTTTTCTACATGAGCCGACAAAGTCGTGGGACGGTGTCCTGGCGTTTGACACATGACACTGCCCTTCCGATCCAACCCCTCGACTCCTATACTGGCCTGGCACTCGCATCAAAAGAAGGGCTCAACTCTGCATGGTCTTTGCTGCGCAATGGGTGAGGAAGCTTCGGAGATGCTTCACTGCGCAGCAAAGCCTGTTTCAATGAGCCCAGACTCCTCATCAGCACATCCTGCCAAATATCCCTTGCTCAAGGCCTGCGCCGGGGTGTCGTCTTCGGCGTCCCCGGAGTCCCCGGCTCAAACTGCGCGTTGATCACGGAGCTCCTTCAAGCTTACAGCGCTACACTGCCAGTCACTATATAGTCGACACAGCGGATCGCACGCTCTGCCACAATAAAAGCAGAATCGGGGTACTACAAACTGTGTAAGACATGACATGCATGACGAGACGCCTCGGAGGTGAGGGTGTGCGGCAGCGTTGTGCCCAGCTGTCCTGTCTGTCTCCAAGATGGCTTTGCCGAATTTACCCTTCACCGGTATTTCTGATCGGCATGGTTGAACATTCAGAACCCCTGAAGTGGTCTAAAGGATTCACGAACTGGAACGCTGGGGAAAATGCCTTAATGTAGGGGCCTTAACAATTAGAATAGGGTTTCGGGGCCCGTTATACTATAACTATAATACGGAACCCCCCCACAATAGTATAGCTAATTATTTAGGCCCCCTGAACCCTAAACCCTAAAACCCTTTTGCAACTGGCTCGCAACGTCACCCCCCTGGAACCCTAAACCCTAAACCTACATTATCTGGCAACGTCACCCCCCTAAAACCCTAAACCTACATTATCTGGCAAGTGGTGACCCTAAACCCTAAACCCTGAACCCCTCAACCCTGAACCCTAAAACCCTAAACCCTAAACCTACATTATCTGGCCAGTGGTGGACCCTCGTTTTCCGCCTCCTCGGTGACCACGGGCTCGCGACAGCCGAGGCATCGAACCGACGCGGCGAACTGGGATCCGAGCACCCGCCTTGGGAGACCAAGCGCATGGGTTTTAGGTTTTTTAGGGTTTATTGGGTTTTATTGTTTAGGGTTCAGGGTTTAGGGCTTTAGGGTTTTAGGGGTTTAGAGGCTTTAGGGCTTTATAGGGCTTAGGGTTTTAGGGTTTAGGGTTTATAGGGTTTATAGGGTTTATAGGCTTTTAGGGTTTTAAGGCTTTAGGGTTTTAGGGTTCAGGGGGCAGCTGCTTTGAAAGTTCAGCAGGCTGGAGTGTTAACCAGGCTTTGCATCTCTGGGTATATACGTAACCACAGGGCCGAACGTTGCTCCTCCATGCGCGGATTATGGTAGTTCAAGGTAATGAAAAGCTGAGCTCTGAGCTGTGCGTTGGCGTTCAACTCCTCCATGCGCCTTTGGAGGTCGTCGAAAACCTCCACCTCTCTGCTCAGGTCTCGGGTTCAGGGTGTCGGGTTCCGGTTTATAGGGTTTACCTTGAACTACCATAACCTACTTTTTTGTAGGTCCTTATTATAAACCCTAATATAGAATTTATATAGGGACTCGTAGTTTAAGGTACAGTAGGGTTTAGGGTTTAGGGGTTTGGGGGTTTAGGGTTTAGAATCCGGAAGACACCATCATCCTTGTCGACGACTCGTTCGACGAGCCTATATGCGATCAGTCCCCATCCTTCCCGTCTTTCTAGCAAGGCCTTCGGCATCCCACATAATTTGCTGAACTACTGGGTCCTGGGACCCCTGGGGGCCTTTCCCTGAGGCTCCAAATAGCCCAAAGTAGGTACTATTTATAGACTTTAGGCCCCAAAGCAGGTATTATTTGTATACTTGGAGTCTTAGGGTTTATGGATTCAAGACAGATCGAAAACTATTTTTAGGGTTTAGGGTTCAGGGCGGGCCGCAAAGGGTGGGCAAAGCTTCCGACCCGTTTTTCGGCCTTGTCGTCCAAAATGCGACCCAAGCGTGTGATCTTGTTGACATCATCCTCACATCGTCCCTGCCGACTCCTGCCGGGTTTCGGCGCTCATACTCGGACAATCCTGCCAGGATTAGGGTTTAGGACGTGTAGGACGTTCAGGACTCCAGCAGGGCCACAGTTTTACAGGGGCGAAGCGACCACTATAGGACTCAGTAGTGTCTCTTTACACCAATAAACCCTACACTCTATCGACCCTTAAAATGAGCCACCCGGAGGAGACGAACAACTGTTACGCTGCACGTTCTTCTATCTGCTGCCTCACATTGCCAAAACCCTACACCCTCTGCCCACTCCGGTCCCCAGTGCCACCAGCTCTTCGCCCATATCGCGGACCTTCCGCATGCAAATTTACGGTTCAGCGTTTTGGGTAAAGGTAGGGACGCTTTTTTGTGCTTCAGAATTTACACGGTATTGAACTATTCGGGGCGCCAGACTGTTGGTTGAGACTGAAGATGTGAGCCTGGCTCTCCTTGGCTTTGGCTTTAACTTTAGGGTTGGAGAGGGGGTGTAAGAAGGGTTTATGAATGTTCAGGAGTAAAACTAAGTTTCTTTCGGATTTCTGGGTTGCCATCACTCAGAAGCCGGCCTGGTAAACCGTCAAGGGAACCGAGACCGTTTATTAACCCTAAACCCGGATACCCTCCGGCAGAAACAGACCACTTCTCCAGCCAGCTCGGGGTGCTTCTTTCATATAAACAAACCCTACCCTAAACCACAAACCGTAAACCGTAAACCCTAAACCCTAAACCGAAAAGGATTCTCTACGACTGGGCCCATTTGGCCCAGACCCTATAACCCGCGAGAGCTAAGCTGCCACTCTAGTGTGAGGGGGGGGGGGGGACCTTAATGGGGGCCTTAATAATTAGAGTAGGNNAGGGTTTTGGGCTCCTTTATAGTATGCTGATAACCAGGAACCCTAAACAGTGAAAATGCTAACTATTCAGGCTTCTATACTATAAGCGCTCCAACTACAAGACAAAGCCCCCCTGTAGTGCACACACACACACGGGCCAATTTCTCAGCCACCATGAAGAAAGCCACCTTGAGACCCTTGGGTTACACTCGAACCAATACTTAACTTACTATTCCTTACTATCTTACACCACCAACAGCCCGATTCTACTCATTCAGAACCCTAAACCCTAAACCCTAAACCCTAAACCCTTTTCACTAAACCCCAAAGCTGGAAACCCGATCCTAACCCCAATAGGCCCTGAACCTCAAAGCCCGTTTCTAATCGCTCTGGACCTAAAAGGGGGTCTCCGAAAATAGGTGACCCAAATATAGTACAGATAGTGGGATCCTAATCATAGGTACCCCAAAATAAGGTACCCCTAATTTTTCGGAAACTCAACCTAAACCCTGAACCCTAAACCCATATTTGTCAATAGCCGGCCTGGGCTGGCATCGGTAGGAGATCCTCCAGGACGGGACGCGCCCAAAGGGCAAAGTTGCCGTGGTCTCCTGGGGAGCCCAGAAGGCTTAGGGGTTCGGGTCGACATACAGCGTGCTTGGAGGGATCCATAAGGGTAGAAGTTGTAGAAGTGTGCTCTAAGGGCATTGGGCTTTTGGTGTGTAAGTCATAGGACTTGGGGGTTTTGAGGTTTCTGTTTTAAGAGGTTTTGCAGTTGAAGTTCTTTGGCGATTCAGGAGTCAGGAAATTTAGGAGTTTCGATGTGTGAAGCTGCTCCGTTGCATAGGAGTCTGTGATGAGCGTGGTTTAAGGCTTTGGAGTGTTGGGGTGGCGGATGCTATAGAGTTTGAAGTCCAATGTGGGAGAGGTTTAGGTTTCGGGATCCGCAAGGATCACAGGAAGTAGGGTCCAAACGTACGAACGTGGAGCTACAAGGCCTGCCTTCACCTCACTGACCGCCATGAGGCTCTTCAACTCTCACAATGGCGTGCTTTTGACCGTGAACTTCCGTCATTTCTTTCACTGCCATCAACATCATCACGGTATCGGTATCAGCATAACAGTTATGGTCATGGTCATCGAGTCTTGTTCTTTCCCACCCAACCCAGCATCGTCACGACACATATATGTACCTTCACCGCCATAGCTGTCGTGAGCATCATCACCTTTTTCTACCACCACCACCACACCTTTTCTACCACCACCTGTCTACCACCACCACCAACATTCAGTTTTGCATGATGTCTCTGGTTGGTCACACGTGGGAGTGACCATGCGATATGCACGTATACACCTACCGGGATGCCAACAGGGCAGCTTGAACGTGTCGCGTTCTCGCTCTGGACAGCGCAGGCTTATCCAGCCCCCTCCCAACTCAGAACCCCCACCATATTTGTTTTTGCTTCGGGACTCCATGGATTTGCCCTAAACCCCCACCACATACAACCCGGCATCACAGGTGCTCTTGCACTGGAATCTGGGCTTCGAATGCTTGCAAGCAGCACTTTCTGCACTCGAAGAGGACCAACTCCAACTACGCGCAAAAAGCATTGGAACACCGCCTTCTCCGGCGTCATCAGAATGTGTATTGGGAAAAGCAACCACAGAATACTATCATGAGCTCGACAGCACCAGAAAAAAAACACAACTCGCTCCAAAATTCCGGCTAGTTGACAGTGTTTTGCTGAGCAAAATAGTAGTTGTACATATAGGCACTGTGACGAGTACTATATGCTTACTACTGCCACGCCGAGGTTCGACGCAGGTCTTGGACATGGGAGGCCAATGTAGACAGCCTCGGTGGCTGCGGGGAGCTGAATGCGAGTGTCGTTGTCACATGTTCCCTTCACTGCTGTTGATCCCAGTAAAAGGCTTAGAAAGCTTTCTATAAAGGGGAGACGGTATGCCCAGGCACGGGATGCACGTGTTGGGGATGCAGCGTGGGAGGTTTGGTATGTGGCAACCGAAAATGAGCAAGAATCGGATTCAGGCGTTGGTCACGTCTGGCAGGCGTGCACAGTCGCGTCTACCTGTTGAGCTGCACATCGGCACAGAGGGATCCGTGCACAAGAAACTGAAACTCGAAACCTGCAACACGGGTAGCTGGGCTCTTAGGATTCATTAATTATATAAGGGCCCATTAGGGTTTCACCTCTCACTCGACAGCCGGCTCAGGAAATGCGGGGTCCTACTTGAAGGATGAGAGAATAGATATTAAACAAACGAGGTGCCCTCATCTTCGGGCTACGTTTCTTACCATCTTACAACCAAAATCAAAACCCTCTATCACAGCCCTCATGCCTCAGCCCCATAGTCCTGAATTCAAGCTTAGGGTTTACCATTGCAGAGGAACCTGTGAGCAAATTCTGGCTCCAAGCGGCTCCATACGCATGACGTCGCCACAAAGGCTTTGGTCCAGACGTCGGAGGTCCTCGTCCAACCGAGCCTGGAAGAAGAGGGTTTAGGGTTTAGGGTTTAGGGCCCAAAAAAACTGGAAACCAGAAGACATCGCAAGACCCTAACCCGCGGAATACCGCACCAATGAACCCATCAACCGAAACATGGCCACGGGCTCCTTATATGGGTTTCGCAATCAAGCGTGGATAAGAACCTACCTACCCAGTAACCTCGGGCTTGGAAGGTGAACCAGGTAGCCTTTCAGTTCCACCACGTACCGGGTTGTAGTTTTGGGGCCCTTGAAAGTAGTTATGAATAGGTACCTCAAAAAGAACCATAAGGAAACTTCAAAGTTTCCCAACGTGCCACCCAGTGCAGGATTTATATGGCTGGGGCAGGTAATCGGTTTAGGGTACAGGATTTCTTTGGAACTAGAACACCAAAAACAGCTCCAAGGTTCGGTTGGACACCTGACCAAATCAGTAGGGATCCCAGTAGAACTCAGGGAACCTACTCCTTCGTCAGTTCAGCTGACTTACTCAAGAAGATCTGGAGCGCTGAAAGGCTGTATCATAAAATACGACCCAAACTATCCCAAACTCGTAACCGGAAAGGCCTATTATAGACATCATAACAGTAAATGTGAGCAGTTCAATGACAATTACCAATTATGAACCCCGCATATCACATGAAGTATGATCTTCGGCTCTTAGCCAGAACCCTGGGTCACTTCTGCTTATGCTTGCTGTAGACAAACCTAACTCCTGAATCCCTAAATCCTGGAAATTCATGTGCAGCTCCTGATTCTGGGGATTGGGAGGTTCAGGGTTTAGGGGGCTGGAATACTCGTTAACAGTATCCCCTTGTAGTTTCTATAGACTTATTAGTCCTAGAAAGCCCCGAGGCTTGACCCTGTTCTAAGCATGAAGGCACCTATATCCTGCTCACGGACGAAAAAGCCCTTTGTGTGACGAGTCCCGCATTTAGCTCAGGATGCCCGGAATAGGGTCTGGGCTGCAGGGCTTCACTCTTTGACTCGATAAACCCCGAAACTCTAAATCCGTAAGCCCTCAAACCCTCCGTGCTTGCCGCGGGAACCACCGACTCGTGGACATGGTTGTGGAGGCGATCCATGTTCTCCCTGGAGTACTTCGCTCTCGACTCCTGGGCTAGCCCAGTAACGCAGTTCCAAGAGCCTCAGGAGAACGTTAAGAGCCCTTAGAATAAGGGATGCTAAACATGAGCCCCCATCATTCATGCGCACTGATACATACATGCACACAATGTATTGATACGTACCAGTAATGTAAATCTGCTCGGTATGCGAACGCTGCTAGTGATATATGCATTCCGTTTACATATATATATATATATATATATACTGATAACAAAACAAGCAAGCAACCAAACAAACAAAAACTAACGAACGAACGAATCAACAACATATCAACAATAGATCTGCGCATGCATACATACATAAGTTTGTATGTTTGTATGTATGCATGTATGTGTGTAT
>CAJNDV010012880.1:57512-73184 GCA_905221635.1 Symbiodinium sp. CCMP2456
AAACAACAAACAACAAACAACAAACAACAAACAACAAACAACAAACAACAAACAACAAACAACAAACAACAAACAACAAACAACAAACAACCAACAACCAACAACCAACAACCAACAATAACAACAACAACAACAACAACAACAACAACAACAACAACAACCACAACCAACAAACAACACACAACACACAACACACAACACACAACAACAACAACAACAACAACAACAACAACAACAACAACAACCACTGCCAGAGCTGAACCTAGCACCATCACTACGGCCAAGTGGTCAACATGTTCAAAGCGATGACGACATTGTGATTGCATATCAATGCGAGCAGTACTCACAGGCTGTCTATGCCCGGCGGCGGAACCGCTTCCTTTCATGACGGCATGCTTAATCAATCGTGATGGACGTGAGCGGGCGGCCGGCCATGCACCATTGCCACACTTCGAGGTTTTAGGGTTTCAAGGCCTATGAAGGGCTTAGAGGGTTTGCCAAAGCGAGGACTTCTGCGATTTGTGACGTTCCTAAAGCGACGACCCGCATGGTCTAAATCGAATTCCTCAACCCTGAACCACAAAATGCAGGCATGCTGAGCCCCTGAACCTGGCCTTCGAGGGAAGGTTTTCCGTGCTAACTTTTCGTCGCCCAGCCTCTCGCAAACAAGAACTGTAACCCAAAGGTGCAAGGATTTAGTGTTTGGGTGCTTGGGGTTTGCGGCAGCAGCAAGCATCTAATAGGAAAGCTATGGGTTTATGGATTAGGGTCCTCAGCATCATAGGATGGCATAGGGTTTAAAGTTGAGGCTTCGCACTCTCGCAATGTCGGGACAAACCATAAAACATAGGGATCAGAGGAACTAGAATAGGGGGGGGGGTGGAGCACTAAACACTAACTTAAGCTTCTAGACTAAACATCATCAAACCCTTAACCAGGCAACACACAGCCCTCATACACACCAGCCCAGTAACTTTACATACAGACTTTCAGGCGGCAACAGGTCTTTGCAGAGGCTTTCGGGTTCAGCTTTTTGGATGATGTTCAGGGTTGAGGTTGGGGTTTATAGGGTTGAGATTTCAGGGTTTATAGGGTTTAGGGTTTAGGGTTGAGATTTCAGGGTTTATAGGGTTGAGGTCTCAGGGTTCGTTTAGGGTTGAGGTTTCATTGTGGGTCGTAGGGCTGTGCCCAAAGGAATGACTGTGTGCACGTGCGCAGCGTTCTTTAGGCAGTCACCGTGCTTTTGCCGGCATGGTGCTGCTCCAGGAAATTTTCAAAGGATGGTATTCGAAGGTAAGCCATGACGGATACCGTGCAGCGACCCATAAAGGAATAGATAAACCAAACAGCAATCCTTTATAGATTCTGCAGCCCCAAGGCTCTTTTCACACTCCGACCTGGTCCCAAAGCATTGATTCTTGGTTCAACACAGAGAGAGTTCGAATAGAGGATCGAAGGAAGCAGTCGAAAAGAAGCGTGCGATGCGATGCTGCTTAACCAAGCATTTAGGGTGTTTACACCAACCCTAACCTACTTTCACAAGTCGGCTGCTCCTTTACCATAGGTACACACATGTAGTAATGCACACACGTGTGTGCACTTTGGCCCCCCACGGCTGAGCACATATTCTTAAAGAGTTTAATATAGTATAACAGACTATATAACATCATATATATATATATAATTATATAACATCATATACATATAACTGTATATATAAGCTGTAGAGGTACATAGAGACACTTAGAGACAGTTGGGGACATGTCCGCTGACCTTCCAGGAGGTCACATCCTCAGAGCTGACGACCCTCGACACGCAGCTCTCCATCTGCTGCCGGGGGAGTTTTCCCACCCGCCCAGCTGACCAAGTTGCACCGCAGGGAACTCGTCCGAACTGAAGATAGGCTGAGCAGATCCCCAATAGGATTTATAGGGTTCTATATAGGATCTAAGGAATCGAAGGCTGAAGGCTTAGAAAGAGAAGGCTTAGGCTTAGGATTAAGAGTCCCGGGTGGTCTCAAGCAAGATCTTTGGACTTGGGGGCTCAGGGCTGCGGAGTTGGGATAGGTATTGAGGGCACCTTGTTTAGGACCAATTTAGGGTTTAGGGGTTTACGGTTTACAGTAAGGGTCCTACCATTTGGTGTCTCTCATGTGTGCGTCCATTGTGTCTGAAACTCCCACATGACACGTAACTACATGGTTCGTCCTGGGTGCCCGAAGCCAAAAGCCCTACTGTCAACGACCTGGACCGCTGAGTCTTGTATACATAGGCACAGACATATCCAAAGCAAAGACTAGCGTGATTGCCTCTTCGGTCTCAACGTCGGCTGCAGCACTCATCTGGTCGAAAGGGAGACTCGGAGACTCACTGGCTGGCCATGTAGTAGCAACTACGACCGCTTGTTCACCAAACCGGTTCACCCTGTTCCAAGGGTTTCTTGAGGACTTGAGGAAGTGGCAACTCGGCTTTCAAGAGCTTGGCAGGCCTATTCTGAGATGCAGAGCCGCAGTTAGCCAGAGCTAGTGGGGTTCAGGTGCTGACCTGAGCTAAAGCGTGAGCGACTAAGAAGCAACGGGCAGTGGGGACAGAATGGTACACATGCCAGGCAAAAGTCTAGCGGTCGTGTTTGGACCTGCCACAGCTGCGTCAGGCAAGTTCCTTTTGAGTCTATACAATCGGTGGGACAGGCTCTGCGCTTTCACGCAAGTGTCACCTGCGGCTGCAAAGGCACCTATTGGGGGCGAAATAGCCTACCTTCACCGCACTTCTGCTGTGCTAGTTATGTAGGGTTCTGTCAATGATATGCAGAAAAATATCAATATCCAGGGACAAAGTTTAAACATCGCACAAAATTTGCATATGCATATAAATGCATATGTATATATATATATATATATGTATGTGTGTATATATATATACTGCATGATTATGCAAGCAGATTCTTTTCACCCCTTCGCTTTGTGCTGACCCATGGCATGCCCGGGAAGAGAAGCAATAGCAGCGCTGGGGCGCAGCCACGTCAAGCTCAGCAACGTGCACAAGAGTAGCCGCTTTGTGCTACTTCGACAGGGACAGTACATTGTCCCACGTCATTCTCCCCGAAACATAGCAGCCGCCCATCTGCGGTGAGCGCACAGGTGTGCGCACGGCCGGCAGACACAGCCACTACAAACCCCAAGCCTGGGGGTACCTCGCACTGGCCTGCGCTGTTGTCTCCAAAACACACTAAGCGGCCATCAGAAGTCAAGGCGCAGGTATGGTCAAAGCCAGCTGAAACTGCGGTCACTCGACCCAAGGATTCCGGAACATCGCATTGACCATCCAAGTTGGATCCAAAACACACTAACTGTCCATCAGCCTGCAAAGCACAAGTGTGCTTACAGCCCGCAGAAACGCAATTTACAGGTCCCAAGCCCTCCGGTGCGTTGCATTGGCCACAAAGGTTGGAGCCAAAGCAAACCAGTTGCCCACTAGCTGCCACCGCACATGTGTGATCGCAGCCAGCTGAGACTGTCATCATCCGGCCTATGCCGTCTGGAATACTGCATTGATCCGCGCTGTTATCCCCGAAGCACACCAGCTGCCCACTTGGCTTCACCACGCATGTATGCAGGCAGCCCGACGAGACGGCAACTACGGGCCCCAGGTTTGCAGGGATCTCTAGCTGTGCTGCCATGTTGGAACCGAAGCAGGTCAAGTGCCCATTAGCACAGACGGCGCTGGAGTGATTGCAACCAGCAGAAACGGTCACCACAGGCCCCATCCCTGTAGGTACATCACATTGTCCAGAATAAAGGGAACCAAAACACACCAGGTTTCCATCCTCTTTCACCACGCACGTGTGATCGCAACCCGCGGATAAGGCCTTGAAGGGCACGGATCCAGGTGGCACCTGGGGACTCGTGTTTTGTAGTCCCTATGAACCAGAAAGGGTTCTCTACCGACACTTCGTCATCGTACTTGGAGGAACCACCCATGGGCAAGTTCAGAGGCCTCAGCAAAAGAACAACTTCTTGTTCAGATCCCTTCGAAACTTAAGGGGTGGCCCGAGCTTCACTGCTTTTCTAAGCTATAAATGAAAATGGAGCACCGGCAGGTGTTATGCCATCCCCCACCATACTCTTCGTAGCTAGACCCTCGCCCGGACCCATGGAAGCTGCTCCCTGCTCCTCAAAGAGCTACTGCAGGCCTGACGGTAGACCGCAGTCGTGGACGCAAGATGTGCTTGGATACTTACGTTGACTTGCATGTTCGCACAATAAATAAAGCACTGAGCATCATCAACCAATCTGGCAGCTCTCTGTCTCTCTCTGTCTGTGTCAAAAACTCTCCCTCTCTCTCTCTCTCTCCCCCTCTCTCTCTGACTGGCATGTGTTTCCCAAACTTCGGCATGTCTACGCTGCACTGTCCTTAAACATCAGAGGCTTAAACGTCTTAAACGTAAGCCTGATCATTGGACAGGCCATGAATACACGCATTGAACACAGCAAAAAACTATCCAGACAAACAAGCAAAGCCAGACACGGTCTACGACATGCGAGAAGGCTCGCAGACTTAAGCCATCAGAAAGGGATCAGAAGTATTAACATCAAGTCTGCACATGAACTATAGATGATTACCACCCGTTTCAATTCTATATCCTAATCCCCAAACAGCCATCAGAAAGGGATCAGAAGTATTAACATCAAGTCTGCACATGAACTATAGATGATTACCACCCGCTTCAATTCTATATTCTAATCCCCAAACCCTATCACCCCAAACCTTGTGGAGCATGGCAGCCATCTCCTGCAGCCTCATCCTGTCTGTGGCGGCGGTGACGCAACTCCTCGCCAAGCGCGGCGCCGCCCAACGCCCAAAGCTCCCAAGAAGCCCAGCCATGAACGGGCGCCGCTGTTAAGAGGCTGCTGAAAAGCGCAGCACCTCCTAGAAACGCGAAAATCTCGCCGCTGTTAAGAGGCTGCTGAAAAGCGCAGCACCTCCTAAACACGTGAGATGGCATAAGACTTGGATGGGAACTCCATACTGCAGCATACTGCTCTAAGATTTCTTGCCGAAACACTTCCCAGAGTCATGCCAGTCTTGAGAGCTGAGCATTGCAAAACGCAGGCCTATACGTTTCAGATGCAATGGGTACGGCCGTACTCACGAAGATCGAATGCACATCGGCCTGGATGCGCCCCTACACTCAACCTCCGGGAGACTTTCTGCCTAGGAGTCATGCCGACTTCGGCTTTACGCGTCCCAGGAATTAAGTTCCGGAGACACCGAACCAGGCAACGTCCAGGCCTCCTGCCCGAGGCGTCGGATTCGGTGTCTTTGGGCAAACATCCACTGCTGTCATTGGGCGATCGTGTTTAAAACCGGCTTTCCTGCCTGGCAAAGACTCATAAACTTCTAGCCGTCAGGCTTCGCTGTTACGGCTTCACTGTTACGGCGTTGAGGATGCAGACTTTCATCTGTTCAGCCAGGACATACTACGCACTTGCGCGCGCAGTCACTCTATCAAGGGCTTGCCTTGGGGATTATTTAGGGTTTAGGGTTTAGGGTTTAGGGTTTAGGGTATTTCGGGAGTTAAACCTGAAAATACCCGCTTCGGAAAGGGACAATTGCATCCAAGGAGCTCACCGCAAGCTTAACCAATTCGCGATCCTGACCAGATGCATGCTTTGGCGTATGCAGCTACATGTTCATCAATACTTGTTCTATATATATATATATAACGGACAATTATTAATATGCTAGTATTAGAAGACAGGCTATATGTCATTGTTGCAATGGAAGAAATTAAGTTGAATGTAGAACACGTAGAAATGCAAAACAAGTATCGTGCATACATGCACATGATCTGCACGTATGTGTGTACAACACTTGCATCTTTAGTGCAGTATTGGACTCAGCCGCATGCTAGCCTCTATTATTCTATGTCCTGTCCTAGTTACGTTAAGCCTCTAGGCCGTCATAATAGACACCCTTAGACAATCCTCATAGTGCCCCGTTCAAAACTGTTATAGTCACCCTTCTAATTACTAGTAGCCCCCTATTGAACTCGTGACTTGGAGTAAGCGTTATAGAACTCTCAAGTAACCCCCCCCATAGTGACCCTTTTAAAACTCTTAGAGCAACCCTTCACCCTCAAGCCTCCAAACCCTAAACCCTAAACCCAAAACAAGCATTCCATTTGTCAGGGCCTCTCGCAGCCGACTGGAGACATTCCTTGGGGCTTTTTGTTAGCGCTTCTGTGGCTTGGGGCGTTGAGGGTTTCCAGTTTATAGGGCTTTTGTAGGAGTTTAAGGCTTTGGAGGTGTTAAGGTCTGGGGTCTTACAGGGTTTTTGGGGCTTGGGGCCTCTGACGGCTTCAGGTTTCGAGTTCTTCTGAAGCTTAGGCTTTATAGGATATCGGGTGTAGGCGTTTGGGTTTGGAGCTCAGAGTGATTGTGCTGCCAAAGGGTTTAGGGCCCTGAGTTCAGGAGTTAAGGCTTAAGCCTACGGGAATCAGAAACTTGCATTCCAAATCTTACTGCTGACGACCTGTTTGGCTTGGAAGATACTTAGTACAAAGTCTTACGTAATTAGACTTGGGTTTTCGGGGTGTCTTACTGAGTCTTACTGTCTTACTCCATTTGTAGAAGCCTGGGGCAACTATTCAGGTGCCCGGGATGTCTGACTTTGTCAACTTTCAGTCGGTGAAAAACAGGGATCCTACAGGTTGGGATGCCGGGGCATTTAGGGTTCTGGTGTATCACATGATCGAGAAGGATCCCTTGACAGCTACTTCCTCATGCTACAGCACATGGCGCTCAATCGTGCCGACGCAAGCGAGGAAAAACTCTTCCGTTTGGCGGCCCATGCCAAGCATTTTGCAGTTGAGAATGTGGATGCGGTGTTGCAGCATTTCACCGGAGGGGGGGTTCCAAAAGTAAGGGAGCCTGTTGCATATTTCATTGAGGCTCCTGCTCTTTTTGGTGTGCAACGGGGTAGCTTGTTGGATGAAACTCCCGAATCGTGCCAGTCCCATAGTATCCGATAGGAGGGTGGCAAGCCTAACCAGTCTGAAGTAGCAACAGCAACCCAGAAACACACTGCTACAAGTATACTGTACTATCATATACGATAACATACCATCATATACTCTAATATACGATTCTACTGTACTAGAATATACCCGGTAAGAGAGAGTTGCAGCGATGATAGAACATCCGTGTGCAAACATTTGCTGCCCAGCCAAGTCGAAGAAAAGCCCCAGAACTGTCCCGAAACAAGCACCGATGTAGCAAGGCATCCACAGTGTGGCCAGACAGACCCACAACCATCAGAACCTAACACAATGCCTGCAAGTAAGCCATCCCATTGCCCTAACCTTAATCTCAACATAAGCCCGGAAGCCTGAAACAAACTGATGGGCTCTCATGAAACCCTGTGGCAGAAGAACCATCCAGCTCCCTGTTTTGAAAGTATGAGCTCTGCCTTAGGAGCCTGCGCAGTAGCTGCCGGAGTCTCGCAACATGCAAGGCGCCACAGTGTATCTGATATAGACCGCATACTAGGAACCTCGGTCTTAGATCTTAGAATCCCCAAGTCAGGAACGCCGAGGACACGCCAGATCTCAAAACAAGCTTCAAAAGTTGCATGCCATCGCTGGCCAGTGCAGTTCGGACAATGTCCTCGTTGTCTCCTGGGCCATCTAGTCTAGTTTCTGAACAATATAGAAGATCTAGGGGTATCTTACAGGGCCTTGGGATTTTGGAGAATCTTCATGGCCAGCAAGAACCAATGACAGAACACGCCCATGTGACAAAGATCTCTGTCCTGCTAATTCGTCGACCGCTTCCACGTGATTGCTGATGCTGTGTGTTCTCTGCTGCATGTAATTCACTTCTGCTACCAACTGACTGATTGACGGGATGGGATGGGATGGGATGAGATGAGACGAGACGGAATGAAATAGGATGAAATGGAATGAGCAAATGAACAAATGGCTGGATAGATGGATGGATGGATGGATGAACGGGCGGTGCTGTCAATGGTGATGCTGTTATACTGCAGAACTTTAAGGTCTTGATAGCATGACGATGGTAACGATTGGGCTTTATACTGTTCTAAGCATAGGAGAGATTGCAAACATGTGATGCTCTGTTGGCAACTGCTGATGGTGTTGATGCAAACGGTGATGATGGTGCTGAAGAAAAGGCCCACTGTCGAAACGACGATGACGGTGCCTGGCAAGAAGATGGTGATACGGTGACGAATATCCGATGGTACCGCATGCGTCGATGGAAGCACGGGGAAAGAAAGTTGCTAATGAGGACCATGGTGATGCTCATGGATTTCATCATCCATGTGGTCCATGTGGCAGTAAGAGAATACTGCAAGCGCGCTTGCATGAGGAACGGCATTAAATCATGATGCTGGATGGTTCTGGTCATTCGTGTGAAGCAGTTGTGGAGACAGACATGGCCCTTTACCTTGCAAAGCTGTGTCGCTACGTGTTTGCCATCAATAAACTCACTGCTGCTGCAGTATTCCCGGTGGTGGCGGTGGTGGTGGTGGTGGCAGCAGCAGTAGCAGCAGTGCTGGCCCGTAGGCGGTGGTCGCAGCAGTAGCCGTAGCCATAGCAATAGCATAGGTGGCGGTAGGGGCAGAGGTAGTGGTCGTGGTCGTCGTCGTCGTCGTGGTAGTTGGTCGCGGTCGTTGCGGTCATGATCGTGGTCGACGTGGTCGTGGTGGTGGTAGTGGCCGTATCAATCCAATCGACGTATACGAGTAATTAGGTAGTCGGAAGCATTTCTGCTGATTAGCCTTCTGATGTGCGGTCAGGTAAAAACCACATGCAGGGCACTCATCGCAGCCGAGCAATGGATCAGCGCTGCGCCCTTCTCGCTCACAGCCTTGCCGAACTTTGTTCGGGCGGGGGGGGGGGGAGTTCGACTACAAATTTGGGAACAAAGTCGTGGCATATGGTGATGCCACTTATTCAACGAGATCTGGAAATCAGCATAAGGTCACTGAAGCTGCCTCCATGCATACTTCGAAGTCATCGGCCAAGCCTGAGCAGAGGAAACAAGCACGGCTGATTCTGGCGAGTGAAATACAGGCGGATGCCTCATCACTGGCTCGATCCCGCTGGTTCCGCTCGGAGCACACTGACTCGACATGAAGGGCTTGGCATGGCGTGCTATTCCACGTCGAGCCATTCGCGCACGTAAATCCCAACGGTCCCAACGCCCTCAAACCTTCAGTCCTTCCAGCCGTTTCTCTGAACCCGCAAGTGACTGAAGCCTAAACTGCCCTAAACCCTGAGCCCCGAAATCCTAAACCCTAAAACCATCTACAACCCCAGAAACTAAAACCCTGTGTTGTCTACAGCTACCCAAACCCTGAAACCCGAAAGCCGAGACCGCAAAAAAGAAAGCAACCCTAAACCCCTAAACCCTTTTGACCCTTTTTGCAACAGGCTTACCACTTCCCTTTTGACCCTAAACCCTAAACCCCTAAACCCTAAGACCCTAAACCCCTACAGCCCTAAACTAAACCCCCAAGCGGCCGCGCGTCAGGCTCGGCACACCCCAGACCCTTTTTTGAACCCAGACTCTGCCAATCAGCTGGGAAACCCTAAACCCCTAAGACCCTAAACCCTAAACCGTAAACCCCTAACATCTACACCCGACCATCAAGCGAATAGCCGGCCTCCGGTCACAAACTCCAGCGCGAGGCCGTCAATCCCAAGGATGCGCTGCAGTAGCTCCTCCAGGGTCTTTTGTGTACTGATTTAGGGTTTTGACACTCACACAGGGTTTAGGGTTCAGGGTCTTTTGTGTACTGATTTAGGGTTTTGACACTCAGACTTTTTTTACGGGCCCTTTTCTAACTGCAGTACAGTTTAGAATTCCTTACCAGGAGGAGCCTGTTATTGGGGCCTCAGTAGATTCAGACAGGGTTTAGGGTTCAGGGTCTTTTTGTACGGATTTAGGTATCAGCATTATAATCTCTATCGGTACTTATTGTTTTCAAAGGTCACATTGTCCGCACTATTGCCGCTATATTTCGTTTTGTTTTGACGGTTCTTGGTTTAAGGTTCTTGGTTTAACCCGCAAAACTCGGTACAGCCAGGTGAGGTCTCGCGATCTGCAGTCGGCATCAGCTAGGCATCACAATTCGGCTAAAGGCCAGCACGCAGTTAACAGTAACAGTAGTACTCACAACAACAGCAACAAGAACAATAAGAAGAAGAAGAAGACCGTTGCGTAAGCCCGTAATGCCACAGAACACAAACGAAGGCCATGTGGGAAGTTCCTTAAGTTCGGGTCCCGTTTTACATGCCTAAAATAGCACGGCACCTTTACCCAGGTCCCTGGCCCCGAATGCAACAGAAGCGACACTCCAAGTCAGGGCAGCATGAAACTAATTGCACCCTTGTTCTGTACTATAGATACGAGGCCTGTAGCTAGCTAACAACTGGCACACCCAAGCTCCCAAATTCAAGCATTGAAGGCTGCACGACAGCATCAAAATCCCCAAGACCCTTTGCTGAAAGTGATGTTGGCCGAAGACTTCACGGCCCATCGTCAAAATATACAGAAACAAACTCGAACATCGAAGCCAAGTCGAAGTCCCCACGACAAGTCCTGTACAACGTTTGGGGCGTAGAGTTTTGGAGTCGGAAACGGTATCCATACGTAGGTTTCGGGGCTCCATGATGCAAGAGCTGGGAATTCTAGCCGCTAGGTTTAAGCAGTTCATAACTTAGCGCCTTAGGGCCTATAGGGGTTTCATCAATCCTTACCACTATGCCCTCCGCAATGAACACCGGCATGGCCAGACCTTGTCCCGGCGCCAACGGTCAGAAGCGAACTGCAAGGCTCTAGGATTCTCTTCGGTAGCGGCCTGGACATGTCTACGAAACAGCAGGGCACGGCCTTAGGGGCGCTTGGTACAACAGTAGAGCAATGATACCGAAGTTGTCCAGTAGGTATAAAATAGTATTACTGTAGTAGAACCACAGAAGGGCTTTCATGGCTTCGGTTGGCTTCGTGGAGGGCCTTGGGCGGTTAAGAGGTTCGGAGGATCCAGACGAGCTCTTTGGGATCACAAGGTAGAAGGATTTAGGGGTAACGGAGGGGCCTTCCGAAGCCCCACAGACAGCCGCCCAAAATCTCCCGAATGTTGAGATTCTTGTCCTCAGTCAGAAAAACCCAAATTACAAGCCAAACCCCACCCCAGATCATTAACATTCTAAGACGAAGCTGCGACTCTCTTCAACATGTAGCCGTTCGACTCTCGCTCACGCACAAGGCAGGCAAGGCTCCACACAAGCAAGACACGCGCCAAGCAATCCCGCGGAAGACCAAACATAACGACCAAAACCCATCCCAACCACTCAACCACCCACAAGGCCCCAACTACCAGCGAATCACTGACAGAGAGACCTTGATCTGTCAAGCAGCAACTATGGCTACGAAGAGTCCTACCCAGGAGTCCTCACCAGCTATAGCAGGAAGAACAATGCATAGGCAACGTCGGGCCAATGTTTTGCGCATTATAGAGTACGCCCCCAAAAAGCATTGCCAATTCCCGATCATTACCACTGCCACATTAGTTTTGGGGCGTGGCATGTTGATGCTCTTTCGCTTTTGAGTTGAAGGGCTAGTGTGTTCGTTTCACGTATGTAGGGTCAAGGTTGAGGTATGTTGAGGTGCTTTATATATTGCAAGTTCTAGGCTTCAGGGCTTCAGGGTGACCATTACCGGCATTCTCACGACTTGAACAGCCATGCGGCTGATCCTGAAGGTTCGCGTCGGGTGAGAGGTCTCACGTGGTGCTTGTATCGCTCTGACCGAGGTGATACATACTCACGCGAAAGCTCCGTCTACACATGTACAGCTCGGCTACTGTGTCAAAGCACAAACACATAACTAATCACTCAGCAGGGTGAAGTGCACATCATTATAAACAAAAGAGCAGGCAAACAGCAGCGGCTGACTTCAGACTCTTTCCGGGCATGAGAAGGCAGCAGAGTGGCAAGTCAAGATAAGCAGGAGAGCACAACGACCATCATGTAAGTATGAGGCACGTGTACACATGTATTAACAAACCTGCATGTATGTATGTACGTACGTAAGTATGTACTGTATGTATGTTTGTGTATACATAAGTACGTACATATACCGTGTACCGACACGTGCATGTGTGTTGTAACCACCTGTGAGTGCATGCATTTGGCTTGCGTCATGTGAATGGAACTGAAGAGAGGGTGGCTTGGCGGCTTGACCAAACCCTAAACCCTAAACCCTAACCCCTAAACCCTAAACCCTTAAACCCTTAAACCCTAAACCCTAAACCTAACCCGAAACCCTAAACCCTAAACCCTTCCATCGCCATCCCTGGCCTCCACAATGGATTCGTCATCCTGGAGGTCGTGGGATGCATAGGCCAGGGCCATCCCATCCTGGCACAGAATGCAAGACGGTTAAGGTTTAGGGTTTAGGGTTTAGAGTTTAGGGTTTAGGGTTTAGGGTTTAGGGTTTAGGGTTTACTGTTTAGGGTTTTAGGGTTTAGGGAAGTTCTTCCGATAGACCTTCTGCCACGGAGTGCCACCCGAATGTATGTCCCATGAAGCATAAAGGTAAACAAAATCAACAATGCCCTTCCAAACAGTCTCTACCGATCACAGACATGGCCCGTGCAGAGCAACAAAGCCTCAAGTGCTGGTGCAAAGAACACTAAGCCTTGACCGCCAAAACCGAAGACCCTAAAACCCTTCCTATACCCCTAGAGCCCCCACACCTGAAAAATCCTGAAACCCGCAGCATCCCAGAAACCTCACATCCCAAAACCGTGAATCCCGGAGCTGCAAAGCATCTCAACATATGGGAGTTTCCGAAAATAAGGGTACCTTAGGGTCCTTATAATAAGGATCCTACTATTTAGGGTACTATACTAGGGTCCCCTATTTTAGAAAACTACCCATATGTCCGGCGCCTTGCGCACGGCGGCCATGACGACCTCGCCATCTGCTCGCACCTCGAGAGCACTCAGCCTAAGGTTTAGGGTTTAGGGTTTAGGGGGGTTTAGGGTTTGGGGTTTGGGGGGGTTTAGGGTTTAGGGTTTAGTCCTTCATCTTCATCACCAAAGCTGACCAGTATCACCACCGCGCCATGGTGATAATTTCCATGCGGTTCTTGCTGCTGCTGTGCTATCACAACCCCAAAACTCATCCTCAGAACCTTGTCAGCATCGTCACTGGTGACCATAGTGTTCATGGGCTCTGCTGGTAGCATGAGAAGATTGCCAGCACCACCACCGCCGCATGATGTCCAAAGTCATAATTGGTGTTTGGTGACGGGCGTGCTTACAAAAATTCAAAGACAAAGACGATGCTGCCAATGACACCAAGTGTAGTGGCAAAGTGCTCATGGTGACGGAGATGCTGACGCAGATACTGGTGGTGGCAGCAGTAAAGCTAAACATGCTCGTCAAGCGCAACGCATCGATTGCACAGGGGTTCGTTGAAATGAGGAAGCTTGACAAAACCATACGGTTGCTTGACGTCAATTTTTGCGAGAAGTGTTTACTCCGATCGTCTTAGAATTTCAGAAGGAAAAGACATCGACGACATCGTTCTCGTTTACTTTGACCTGGGACAAGACACATCACCTTGTCAACTTAAGGACGGGCTTGCTCGTCAACCCTATGGTAGAGGCTCGGTTGTATCATCCTTCAATTCTCTGCAGGCACATGGGATGAGCACAGGCATGGTACTTTGTGATACTGTCTGTGAAGATGCGAAGAATACGAACAAGCATGGAATCGCGCTCCCCGGAACCCATCCTAATAAAAACGTCCAATGCTGAAAACCAGCCCCAAACCTAAACGCCCCGAAGTTTCGACCCAACAGTTTACACCCCGTGGGCCAAAGCCTGCTCGGTGGCGAAGGAAATCCTGAGCTTGTCGTTGCAAACAGAAGCGTAGAACCCTAAACCCCTTTCTACACCCAGGTTTCAAAAGCCCTATAAACTCCAAAAGCCTACAGTATCAGAGTCTGCGGCACCGCCTACTTCGGCCAAAAAGGAACTATGCCAACAACTGCGGGAACAGTTGTGGCCAGACTTCCGTTTCTCGCGAAACTTGAAGTCGGCTTACCTTCCAATTCATGCCAGATTGCAAGCTGGGTAACCGTATTTTGGTGTCCTTATAACAAGGTTCCTGTCCTACTATTCAGGGTACTATATCATGGCCCCCTATTTTCGGAAGCCCTCATTTAACAACATCACTATGATTTGCGAAAGACGGACGCCCTGCACTCGCATGTGCTCACACACAAACTGTATACATAAGCCCTAAACCTTCAACCGGAAGTAGATTCCCGAGGAAGGGTTCTGGTGCCCGTGCAAGCATAGCCCAGACCCGGATTCAAACTAATCTCGTTTTCTTCAGGCCTTCAGTTGCTTCGAAGTTTAGAAGCTTTGTTGGGGGATTTCGCTTCGATTGAGGACACCGCAAAGGCCGATCATCTAGAAAACATGTGCCCGAGAACCTACCATGAACATGCCTGAAAACCCTGCTGGGGCCCTAAACCCCCAAATCCATCCTTCTCCCTAAACGCCCAAACCACTAAGCCGTCGTTCGTAAATGTAAGGCGGATCGAACACTGCTTCCAGGCAGCGCAAGGCCAAAGGTCTGGACAGCATCCATCGCAACATCGGGACCTCCGGAGCTGTCACGCGCCACTCTAGCCTACAAGATATGTGTGTATGTGTGTGTGTGTGTGTGTGCGCGCGTGCGCGTGTGCGTGCGTGTGCGTGCGCGTGTCTGTGTTGAAATGTGTGTGTACGCACATAATATACGCTTATCACAGCATGCCCTACTCTTACATGGCACTACAAACATTATATACAGCACTGCGTCACTGCGCTACGCGGCCCGACCCGACCCGAAGCGATCAGACCCTGTGTTGCCCTGCGCTCTATACAGTGAATCACGCCACACGACACTACACTTAGATACAGATGCCCCTATGACCAGTCGAATCAGTCTCTTAATTATTTATTCACGATAAGCAAGTATAAACACGATGTTGATCACTTTGTCATGCCACCATTCGCAACCGGAACTCATCTTTGTGCACATGCACAGCGTGCGTGCAGAACACACGTAGTCGGAGCGAAGCACTGCGAACCCACATGAACCCTAGAACCCTACTTAAACTCATGGCATAGGCCTTCCAAAGCTTGAACATCACTCCTTGCCCCACCCTGTGTCAACCGTCAGGCCCCGAAACCAACATAACAAACACAAGTGCAAAGCCCGCAACCCCCAACACCCCCCCAAACAATGAAATGAACGAACACCAATAACTAGTCATGCAAGCCGTTTAAAGCCACAACCCAGGCCCCCCATAGCCCGCAACGGGTGAACCCCAAGCCAAAACCCTGCACCCCATGCAACGCAACGGGGCGACTGTCCCGGAACTCGTAAGGAAGAAATCGCAGAACTGCCCCGTCACGACGGAGGGCCTGGTGAGGATGGTACTTGGAGGCCCACGGGACTTAGTAAGTAGGTTATAAGTAGAGTTATAAGTACCCTAAATGGAGTTATCCTAATTATAAAGCCAGTTATAACCGACTTACTAAGTCCCCTGGGCCTCCAAGTAAAGTCCTAGTTCCTACAACGA
>CAJNDV010012891.1:16094-28661 GCA_905221635.1 Symbiodinium sp. CCMP2456
CAGCTGTACGTGGAAGGAGCTCGCCAACACCCCTAAAGGCCCGACCTCGGCGTAGGAGGGTTTGCGTTTGAAGTACTGTGTGGTGTGTGCGCTAGGGTGTGGAGATATTGTTCGGGGTGTCCGCGAAACAGTGTGATCATCCCCGAGAAAAGCTTCGGGGTTGTGTGCGAAAGTATTGTAAATACCGAGTAAAAGCGCGGTCGCGAAAAAAGTATTGTACATACCGAGGAAAACGGTTCCCCCAGCGAATTTCGAGTTTTTTCGGCTTGTCGTTCGAGACAGCAAAGTTTAAGACGCACAGTCCAGAAGTAGGGGTGGCAACTATATAAGATAGTAGGACAGTAGGACATCACGAAAGTACTGTAAATACCGAGTAAAACGGCTCTTGTGGTGATATTGCTGGTTGTGTTTGCGTAACACTGTCGTCATCATCCCCCCCCCCACTCCCCCACCCCCCCTCCCGCAGCAAGTCCAAAATCAAGAGGCCGAGTTAGCAAACTCGGCGAGTGGATTTTGAGGCCTCTTATGATGATCGTACATGACGAAAGTGCTGTAAATACCGAGTAAAACGGATGTGCTCTTAAGATGGTTTTAAGCAAGAGTAGTTGGTAGGGGGGGGGCGCCTACTACTAGTACTAGTACTACTACTACTACTACTACTTCTTCTTCTTCCTCTTCTGCTACTAGCTGCCATGCGGGAGCCAAAACTACCACTACCACTACCACTGCCACCGCTACTACCATGACCTTACTAATTCTAGTACTAGTACGTAGTAGTAGTAGTAGTAGTAGTAGTAGTAGTAGTAGAAGTGGTAGTAGTAGTAGTAGTAGTAGTAGTAGTAGTACCACTACTACTGCCACTACTACGACGACGACGACGACGACTACTACTACGACTACTACGACTACGACGACGACGACGACGACGACTACTACTACTACTACTACTGGCAGCAATACTAGTAGCAATAGCAGTAGCCTCCAGCCTATGAAATGTCTGCAGGCGGGACGGTGCAGCTGCCGCAGCGTTGCATGGAAGGCTCTATCACCAAGCTTGGGTCATCGTGACTTCATTGAAACAGAGGTGCTGGCGAGTTCCTGCGGATACCTATAAAACATTGAGAGTGCTGGTGGTGGCACCAGTGACAATGATACTAAACTTGGCCGTGATGAATGTGCGGACGAGCATAACTGTTTCGCTATTTCTCTCTTGATTTGTATGATGGACCGTGTTCTTGATGGTCATTCTGATGGCCATAGACCCTTGTAGCTTCAATCTCTTGTCACTGCTTCCCTCAAATCCTCAAACAACGATGGGTAGTCATCATTTCAAACTGCACCTACTTGATCAAGTTTTTGTCTACATCGTGTACCTGCTACGACTACTGCTGTCCTGTGTGCTGCTGGCTTAAAGCTTTATAATCATTAACGTCTTCACTTGCAACCCGAAGTCGTTTTGATTTGGTCTCCCATTTTCTTAATAATTATGAAGGCCTGTCTGAGTTCTGTCCTGGTGCTGTGCAGGTGTGAGTCTGACCCTTAGAGCCTGAACCCTGACCCGAACCTCCAAGACTCCGTGCAATTCCCATCATGACTTATCTCGGGTCATGTTTTCGTTGAGCCGTTGCTCAGACACCCTGCCCGGCTTGTCCCGGGAGGCAAAACAAACCCTAAACCGAAACCTTGAAAACAAGCTTCTGGGCGTCTTGGGCGAGGCTTTGGGTTTGCGGCGGCTTCGATGGGCAACAGTCCCTGAGCCTCAGGCAGTTCAGGGGGGTGTAAAGCGGTTTAGGGTGCACCAGGGTTTGGTGTGCAGGGTTTAGGGTTCAAGGCAGGGTAAGCCATAGAGTTCAGCGCTCAGTGCTTAGAGTCGTGTTTCTTCTGAGTTGTCCCATAGACATAGACGTGTGAAACATCCAGAACGCCCTCACACCGTTCTGGAGATGTGCGAATGCCTTCCTAGCAGAGCAAAGACACTACACCCTGATCCCGGCAGTCCGAACCTAAATTCTTAGGTTTTGGGTTTAGAGTTTACTGCACATTGGGTAAAACCGCAGCGGAGCTTGAAACTCCTACAACGTTGTTGTTCGCCATGCGCAGTTCGACTGAGCACTTCGATCCCCATCGACGGTCGTGGAGGACGTTCTTTTTGTCCGATGCTTTCCAGCCGATCCGTGGTTGATCTTTCTGGTGAGGCTGCGGAGGACATATAGTCCCAGCCTGAGGTTGTGCTGGCTGGCAAGCTGCCCTAGATGGACAGAAGATAGATTGGAGGGATGGATGGATATGTAAGGTGACAATTGACGGATAGATGGGTAGATGGGCGCATGTGTGCAATCTCTGAAGCTCACTCCATGTTTCTCAGCCTGCCAGCACTTGGTGTTTGGCCATTGACCACGGTGAAATCAAGAAACGTTTAGGGCACAAGCTGCGAAAAGATCTAGAATTTGCATGACTTGCGTGAAGAGGTCTCCAACGCTCACCGTCAAAGTGTACATTTGAACCAAGTCACTGAGACGGTGAACTCCAATGCAGAGTTCAGGAGCCTGCGCCCAATGCTGGCACGGCGGGCTGGCGCGGCTGTGGTGCTCTTGTTGCAGAATGTTGGTTAGACTTGTGCTTGAAAGTTGGCCGTCGGCTTCTCACTCACAGATAGAGCGAGAACGAGATAGAGACAGTGCCCACAAACGTTCAAGCTATCTGTGACCCATATCAGGCAGAGGTCAGCATCTCCACAATATGTAGGACTGCGGCTGATGAGCGCCACCCTACCCGCAGAGCTCATCGGCGTGGGCCGTGGTGACACCGTCGCCGGCCCCATGAGCGGCAATCCGCGCCGATGGGGCCATTCTCTGCTGGCCTCTACTGGCCTCTACTTTTCTGTCGAAAGCTTCGTGAGCGGAAAGCAAGAGGGAGGAGAGAGGTCTGAGTGTGAACCTGATTCGAGCAATCTCAGCCAAGTCAATTAGGCCGTCGTTGCGGGCCAACTCTACAGCAGGGGTCTCAGTTCCTTCGGATGCTGTCGCGGGAAATGTCGAGGTTTTCGAAGGTTTCTATCATCAGAAAATGCAAACTTTTCTGGCTCCCCTCTCTGTTCGTGCCGTTGTTCTGCCCGTACTCGATCTATAGTCTTTGCAGAATCTCAATACTCCCAAGCCGAAACAACCCGGAAAGCTGAATGATTCCCAATGTTTTGAGCCTGTGCGCCAGGCCTCATCTTCAACTGGTGCCCAAGATTCTTAAATCCTGAACTCAGGGCTTCACGGTTTAGGCCTAGGGTTCAGGACCTTGGGGACTTAGCTGGACCAGATCTTCGTGTATTCCTGTAGCACGCATGGTGCTGCTGCGTCGTCGTCGTCGTCGTCGTCGTCGTCGTCGTCACCGTCAAATCAGCAGTGGCAGTTGCAGTCGCAGTGCTTGTGGTAGTCGTCGTCGTCGACTCGTCGTCGCTCTCGTCTTCGTAGAGAAGGCAGCGCACTAGCGGCAGCAGCAGCGGCAGCTCCAGCAGCAGCAGCAGCAGCAGCAGCAGCAGCAGCAGCAGCAGCAGCAGCAGCAGCAGCATAGAAAGCGAAGCAGGCGAGGAAGAAGAGGACGAGTATTGAGCATGAGTGCTACAACACTGCTGCTGTTACAACGACGAATGCATTGACTACAAATGTACGCAGTGCGTCGCATTGGGACCGGAGAGAGCAAGACAGGATAAGATGCACGATGAAGCCATCGAGCAGAAGCGGGCAATCACTGAGATCAGGAAAAGAATAGTTTGAGTCACATGACAGCCCGCTTAAAGCGATTATTGTCAGCACCCTAAAGATCCGTCCGCACCAGTCTGTGGCGGCTACGATGGTGCGCAGAACTTGGCAGACTGCGAGCGGCTGGACCCTGTCCAAGGCGCTTCTGCTCGGGTCATGTTGGTGTTGCGCTTCAGCAGGTTAGTCTTGCGGTACGTGCCCTTGACAGCAGCAGGCCCAAGCAGTGCAGCTTAAAAGAGATCCAACAGGTGGCCAGTCAGGAAACACGCATCTATGCCTGCAACAGAACCCAACTACCCAGACCCCCCACTTGCCCTACTTAGAGTCATGCGAGAGGGAGAGTGCCAACCCTGATCCTTGCAAGGGATGTGGGAGCTGCTTCCGCCCATGCCCCGGCGAAGCGGCTACTCAGTGCCCTGGCGCAGCCTGAAGGTTTTCATGTTTAGGTTTCTGAATCTATAAGGGGTTCTAATCTAAGTGGTTGTATAATTTTGTAAACGGTCTGCAAGTGAACTATTGTCGTGTCGGGTTAGGGGGTAGCTGGGGTTCAACCATGTGAGTTCGTTTAGTGCTTGGCCCATCGGGCGCACTGAGAAATTGGGAGCGGCTGTAAACTGGCCGTAGTGGAGCGAACGTTCTGTTAATATACAAGGGGCCGCAGCAACTGCAACTACTGCCATTGCTACTGCCACTGCTTCCAGGACAACTGCTAGCCCTCTAGAAGCGGAGCCCCGACATCCTGGCAGTCCAAGTGCTCTGCCCGACACCCAACCCCCACAAAGAACCGAGGTTGGTGCAGCCTCAGATGGGCAGGAAGAAGCAGGTTTGCTGCATTTCATCTGACATCGACGTGCTTCTGAGTGCCAGGGTGATAGTAAGACTAGGTCTACGCACATGTATATGTACATGTTTGTGCCGGTTCACAGAGACGTACATACGCCCATGCATGCATTCATACATACCTACACATGTATGTTTACGGGATTGTGTTAGAAGCCCGCAGTGCACAGGGATGCCATGTCCAGCTGCTGGGTCTGGTTTGCGGGAGTCCCCGTTCAAAGGAATGGGTTAGCCTGTTCAGATCCAGCGTCGAAGCTGTTAGACAGACTCTCTCTTCCAGATGTGCTCCATCCTAAACCCTAAAGAGCAAATCCTAAGCTCCCCAACCTCAAACCCGAAATGCTGTATCGTCAAAATGGCTACGGCACAAGACCACGGCTCAAGCCCCCTCAAACCCCGGACTGTCAGGGTAGTATTCAAGCAGAACGCAACGCATGGTCCGACATCCTGAGCTTGGATTTGGCTCTGGCGAGTGCATATGCAAGGAGTTTTTTGGTAGCGTGATGACGTTCCCACTGCGAAATTTCGTGCCGGACTTGGACTTTACTGCCTGAATTTGGAAGGGTTGGGGAATTCGCGAGTTCGTTGCAATTGCTGTCTACTGACCTGCGCAGCTGGACGAAACCCTCAGATGCATCCGACTCTCACCGAACGAAGCTTGAACCAATGGTCCGCATAGCTCTCGTTTCCGGTGACACGCCATCTAGCGGACCTAGCGGATGAGATTGGGCGAGCTACTCAGGCGTAGTGGGTGAAGATATGGACCACCATGCCTTTTGATACTGCCGGACTTGGGCGCGTCGAAGATAGCTCTTATTCTGTGTATTCTGCACTGACTGTTTACGGACCCGTTTGGTGATGTGAAGAGACTCCGTTCTTTTCCGGATGGGACGTGCTCCGACACAATGCAACAATGAGCCTGGAGATTTGACCACTTGACGCCCTTGTAGAGAGCCCCTCCGACTGCCGTGTACAGATTTACAAATATCACCATTGACTTTGAGAACATGTACGGGGTTTGCCCGCCACTTATACAATTCAAACCAGTAGTACCAACTCGTGTGATGTTTCACCCCGCCGACCTACGAACCTCATCTGGCAGAGTCCGAGTTTGAAATCGTAAATGCCTTATCGTCTCACTCCGCCGACTTGGGGCCGCATGAGCCTCCCTGCGAACTCAGAACCAACCTCGCCTGCATTGCCGAGTCGCTAAATTCGCTAAATCCTATAAACCAGGCAAAAACTGGTCTTTGCGAGCGTGCGTGTCGAACCCAGGCAAAAAAACCTACGTCCTGCTTAGTGGGCCCGTCGTTGCCATGCGGGAGTAACGAACCGGGCAAAACAATCCTGAAGCCCAGATTTGTGAATAGCCTCTTTCACACCAAAAAGGATGGCACAGGAAAGAGAGTGGGCTCTGACAGCCTCCGTTCTTCCAACAGCTTTTGGACAGTTGCATAGTCGCCTTGCAGGAAAACAAAGGTTAGCACGGTTAGGGTTTGGAGCCGCATGTAGAGGTTCGCATCGAAGATTCAGGGCTTTGTGGAGCCTTGCAGGATCTTGGTTTTGGTTTTCTTCTACCTTCTCCGAGACCAAGGTCCTGCCACATCCATGGTCACTGGTTTGACCTTGAATGTGGTTCAGGGCGAGGGCTTTTTTTGCAAGACTTTCGTGCACGAGCCTTGGGTCAGCTGTATGAACTTGTGTTGCAGCAGCATAGAGTTGTCTGTACTTCAGCTTGACTCAAACAAAGTCGGGGGTTATGGTTTACAAGTGCCGCCCTCACATGCCCAGCTTCCTCCAACATCCGTATGCTGGGCATCTTGCAAAGCCCCGACATAGCCTTCCCAACATCCACAACAGAGCCCAGATTCCTGCAGCACCCTATAGTGGAATTTACAGATCTGCGACAGCAACCGAAGAAAGTCATAGCGGCTCATGGCCATGCTCTGGTCGGGCGAGCCCAGAAGCTGTTGCAGAGCCTGCGGCCAAAGAAGACATGAGCCGATGGCTCCTGAGATGCACATCTCTAACATAGAAGCCTATGCAATTACCAATTATCTTTTCGGGGCTCCTTGTTATAACTGTAGTATCATATATCCCCAAAAACCCGATCCTGATTCGCGGAACACTTTAAACCTTAAACCCTAAACCATACCATAAACCCTAAACTCTATTCTCAACTCTCTTTTTTCCTAGTCCTCCAAGGGTCAGGTCTTGGCCCGGAGTTCCAAACAAGCGCGTCGGGTTCAGGGCTTAGGGTTGAAGGGTTTAGGGTTTTGGGTTTCGAGTGCCTGTGCGAGATGCAAGAGTTGAAGGCTTTTTGTTGCCATCTGGGCCTAAGTTCCCGAAATAGGGTCAAAAGGGACGCTACAACGAGTGGCGTGCGCTCCTCAGCCCGTGCCTCCACAGACCTGTGTACCGATCACGCATAAAGCAGCATATCGAAAAATCATGCAGGATCCCGTAGTAGCTGTAGTATGCCCCAGCATGATCCGGAGTGAGTTCCCGGCCTGGGTCTGGGGGCCGGGGATGCCCAAAAAGTCCACGCCCCGACACGAAACCCCACGGGACCCTCGCAACCCACCAGCTGAAGCAAGAAGCAGCAAATAACCAGCATCCCCCATCAGACGCATCATGTCCCTATAACCCCAATCTCGATTCTTAAATCCCGCAAGGCCCACTCACCCAACTCTAGTCGCCATGTCCTCCAAGCTATCCCAGGCCTGAGTCGCAGTCCCACTCAGCTAAAGGCTTTGAAAGACAGCGGGTTTTCCGTTTGGGGGCCTGGATTAGACGAGGAACGGACTGCAGAGGCAGCTCGCCAGAAGCCGTAGCCTGGAGGAGAAGGGGGAGAAATCGACACCCCCAGAATTCCACCCCATCGTGGTTGGCACTTCTATCAGCTAGCCGTAGTATGGAACGTAGTATGCACCATATGGTGATGATTTTCATGAAAACAAAAAAATAGAAAAATAGACTCCCCGAGCTTGGGACAGCTTTAGGGGTTCAGCGGGCTTTCTCTTGTGAGTCATGCCTCAGGGCTCGGATGAGGGGTGCCCGGCTGAGCTTCAAGCTCTTAGTGTACATGTCGATCGAACGGGCAGCAAATCCACATCAGCCCCAGCACAGACACTACGTCCCAAACCCGCAACTCTGAAACCCAACGTCTCAAGTCTCAAGTTTCAGTTCGATCCTTTCAGATCTTCATGGTTTGGGGATTCCATTCGAGAGGGGCAGTGCTTTGCGGGTATCCTCAGGGTGCGGGCACAAAGGAATCGGTGCTGGGTCATGGCTTGCAGACTTTGGGATTGGGGACTTTAAAGTTTGTCGTTGTCGTCGTTGTCGCCGGCGTCGTCATCGTCGTCGCCATCGTCGTCACAGCCATAGCCGCAGCCGTAGCCATAGCAAGGGGGAGGAGTAGGAGGAGTGGAGGGATTGAAGGAGGCGCCGCATTGCTGGAAGAAAGTAGCCTTTGTCCCAGAATAAGTCTTGCCAATCCACTGCCCGCAAGGAGTTGGCGACCATCTTTCGCGAGCCGCCTGGTGTCAGTTCTCTGGTTGGTTTGCATGGATTGTTGTTTGAGGCTTCAACGAGGCCTTGGGCCTCAAGTTGACGGTTTACGCCACGATTTGGGTGAAGAGGTCTCAGTGCTCTGCGGGCATTTCGTTGATTTCATGGTAAGTCTGTGCTGTCGCGAGTCTGATGCCTGCAAGTAGCCTCGAAGACCTTAGCCGAAAATCTCACGTTGATACCTTGTTTTGCAGCACTTGGATACACTTGGTGTGGGCAACTTTGCGGATCTGCATCCTGATGCCGCGAAGCCTACCTCCCCAAAAGAGTCCCAGATGTGACCAGCCCAGGTACGAACCTTTGAGCAGGTGGGGCAAGTTTGCTTGGCATCGACGCCCGCGCCTGTGTCACTCTGAGCTCCCTTTCTTACTCGCGGCAGCCGGGCTGGCGAAGCCTGAAAGGATTTTTCTCTGCCAGACTTTTCCTTAAACCCTGCATCCCGCCAGCAGACGGTGCCTGCGACCAGTTCATTCTCCTTCCACTGCTTACAGTTGAAGAATCAGAGGCTTTTGGCCGGCTGAAGGAAAGCCACATAGAGTTCATGTGCGGGAGCTGGTAGCAAGGTGAAGTTGCAAGCTGCCACACTCTGGTCTTTACTCCCCCTAAGCCCTGCATAAGCCCTAGACCCTAAGTACGCCATAGAGTCCGCGTGGCGAGAGCGTAAGTAAGCCATAACACTCTACATAAACCCAAAGCCCTCTCAACCCCTCGCATAAACTTTGCCACGCGGGCTCGTCTTTGCAAAGTACTGTAGGAGGCAAAAATGGCAAACCCTCTGGTGCAGTTAGGCCCTCTGGATGCAATCACAGACAGCGAGAGAGAGAGAGAGAGAGAGAGAGAGGGAGAAAAAGAGACAGAGGCAGCCACAGACCCCCAAAGCATCCTCTTTAGGCTTTTACCCAAATCACAAGCACCCGGGCAGGTGGCCGGCTCTGTCCCATGCCACAGCCGGCGCCCGACAGTTGCTGGGTTTCGGGGTTCTGTATCATCATACAAGAATCCTATAGGGACAAGGGCATGCTGTTCATGCTACACGGGAGGTATATACAGTTTAGAGGGGAAGACTGTTCCTGCTATTGCTATTATGCTATGCCAAGAAAGAGAATAGGACAAGTAGAACCCTAAAACACTAGCGAGAGCATAAGCACTATAACTATGACATAACGTGACCGTTAGAGAACATGCCTCCCATGGATTGTCCTAGTGTGAGCGCCGAAAGCCTAAACCCCGCTATATGATCCTTGTCAAAAGGAGGACAGCACCGGGGATGTCAGAGTCAGAGAATTTGACAGTTTGCGGTTCGGGGTCCTTCTACGTCTCCGAGGTTCCGGAGGTGAAAGCAAAAGACAGTTATACTATACGTTTTTGGGGTATGTAAGGGCTTAAGTATAAGCATGCCTTTAAGCCCATATATAAGGTGGGCATAGTTAGGAGAGTCTAGACGAGGGGGCAGCAATGGGACAAGCCCTGCAACATGCTCCTCCAGTTTTGGATTGAGTTGGACGGTCTAAGCCTTGAAACCCGGACACAAAGCTGGCTTCGAATGCAGACTGACTAAAACCCTAACGTTTAGAATTCTAGACACTGCAGCCATCGAGCTAGGTCCGAGTGTGAGTGCTGAAGTATCATATGGCACCAAGCAAGAAGCAACCGAAGGTCAGCACTATCAAGTGCTCATGATTTTTGTACAGTTTTGTCAGGCTTTATGAGGTGACAGACCTATCCCGAACCGCCTAGAAGAGGAAGCCATATGCCTTAACCCTAAAGCGCTGAACCCACCAACTGCTTAACAGCATTCCCAAAACGTAAACCTCAGACCCACCGACAACCGCAAGTCGTTTCAATAGCACCTTGAAAACCTCCTACATTGAAGCTCACCTGACTTGACAGCCCCGTCTAAGTGAACCTACCTAGTCGGCTCTTGTTGGCGAATGAGACGTATTCTCTGCAGACCTGGTGTAAGCCGAAAGTGAGCATCAACGAAAAGTCACGAGAATCGTTATCGCTTGGAAAAGACCCAAAACCCTTAACCCCAAATCAGTTTGTGTTGGAACTGGAGTATCATATAGGAGCTTGTTGAGTAGCTGTCGCAGGCACTTGGACTGAACACTTCGTGCAGGAGTGGGATCGCTAGTGCAGTTCTGTTTGCCCCTGAATCCTCGCTTGATGACATGCAGTGCGAGAGCCAGAAGAACCCTGAACCCCACACCCCGAACAATCCTAAACTCAACCGCCATGCCAGCCGAGTGCGAGCGTCGAAAAAATCCTAAACTGCCGAGAGCGCCGCTGACCATTTTCATGTGTGCTCGAGGCTCCGAATGGCTCCGACCGAGGCCCTCGGCCGAGCGGGCCCGGGGCGTCCTGCGCGCCGCTCGTCCAAAGCCCTTCTGGGGCGTACCTGCATCTGAGTCCGAGGCTCGCAGATTCCAGGGACGCGAGCTGATCCGAGCGGGCGACGTCCCGCCGGTCCGTGCCTCCTCAATGCTCAGGGCTTCCAGGCCAGGTTTTCAGTGACCCACCTGCCGTCACTGGAAACTTCGAGCAACCCTCACAGGGTGCGAGGGGCGAATTCGGAAGCCGAGGACCCACAACCCGACACCAATCCATCTCAGCTGCGGAAGCGTGCCTCTTATGCAGAACTGCGAGGGCAAGCAGGGAGCGGCAAGAAAGCCCCACTTGTTTGAGGGGTGAGCCCTGAACCCGAATTGAGAATATTTGGGGTGGTTGGGGCGGGACTACATGCTGACGCAAGCGCGCGATAGGTGCCCCTATTCCTACAGTAAAAGGCGCACCCACGCGCGCGAACTGTATACACAACCTAAGCCCTAAATCCCAAACCCGGTGGTGCTGTTTTGGTTTCGCTTCAGCAGACTCTCGAACGCCTCACCTGGACCGTCCGAGTGTGAGCGCCGAGACCCTAAACCTTAAATTCCCTAAGTCCTAAACTGTAAATTCTCTAAATCCTAAATCTTAGATTCCCTAAATCGTGAACCTTAAAGCCCAAACCCCCGGAAAACACCAGAGCCAGAGGCCTGGCATCGCTTGGGCCGCTTCGCGAAGCCCCCAGGGACCCCGGTAGCCCGGTCCCTGGCGTGGCGCCTTGGGGAGGTCCTCCCTCTTGTGCACAGAAGAGTGGGGTGTAGGGGGTTGAGGGTGTAGGGTTGAAGGGGGGTAGGGTGTAGGGCAGGGCGTTGAGGGCTTAGGGTTCGGGTTGTAGTCCAGGTGTGAAAAGGTTCGGTGAGGGTTTAGGAGGGCTTAGGGCTCGAGGGTCAACCATCAGTTCGGCCCTTTGGGCCTAGGGCCGAGGGGTTGGGAGCCGAAATCCACTTTGAGCCTTGGGCCGGTGTCGCCCGTGTACTTTGCCACGATGACGGCGACTACGACGACGACTAATAGTAACATTAGTACTCATACGTAATAACAAAAAGAACAATAACACTGATAATCATAATGACGATAATAATAAGAAGAGTAGTAATAATCATAATGGTCGGAGAAATGGTAGCAACAACAGCAGGAAAGATAGTAATGCTAATAGTGGGACCTAAATTGAGCAACGGCCCATGCAGCTGCACGATAGCCGCGGCATTGTGGAAGAACCTACACATCCGTGGAGGCTCTTGATGACGTCGGGATCGAGAACTTCGATGTGCGGGCCCGAAGAACGGGCGACCGTGCTCGGTTGATACGATCCAACATGCTCGCCCCTAGTATCGGGTCTAGCCAGTTATCTTTCCTGCGATCCCTTTCTCTCGTGAAGAAAGAGGTGGATGTCACATGGCAACCCTTCAGCAAAGCATCTTTGCTGTGCGCAGCCATTTCACGCGGTTCAATTTGCCCACTACATGCTTCCGTATGGAATCGTCATGCCGGTCCATGCCGGCACGCTTCTGGCATTCATTGTTCATCATGTGGCCAGCATGCGGCAAGGCCACCACAGTCACGGTCACTCGGTTTCTCCATGGGCACCGGGCGAGAGCTTGTCGACGGTGGCAGTGCAAGCAGAGCTCGAAGCACATCTTCGGAAGGCCTCTGGGTCACCCTTGTCGAAATTCAACAAGGGATATCCGGTATATAGGAGCCCAGCAGAAGAGGAATTGAAGTTCCTTAACGTTTCAGACAGAACGCCGGACGACACCGAGCTCAGCGAGTGCCGCGGGAACTTGAGCAGCATAGTGGATGCACTCACAGGGTCCTGCCAAACCTCCTGGGGAAGAAAGCTTTGTCAGGAGAGCGCCATTGACGTCCTTCGCCTCGGCAGTGATTTGATCGAGGCATCGCAGATCCCAGACGAGACTACGAAACATGGGTCAACCAAGTTTCTTTTCGAGCACAAAGGGACTTATCAGATGATGCAAAGTCTTCGGTTCTTGAAGACCTGGTTCGTCAAGCTGGCGACGCCCAG
>CAJNDV010012891.1:28761-81271 GCA_905221635.1 Symbiodinium sp. CCMP2456
TGGTTCGTCAAGCTGGCGACGCCCAGAAGACAAACCATCCTTTGGTCTGGCTTCTGGACGGATCCCGAAGCGGAGGTGGGGGCATTAAGCTGCGGAATCTGGGGTTCGCGGGATGATCCGGGGTTCAACGAGCTTAGGTCTAGGACGTCTTGGAATCTAATCCAAGTTCGAGCGAAAGCGAAACCATGCTAGGCAGGCTCTGCAGCACGGACGTCCAAAGAACGGCTTTTTGAGTTTGCCGACATGACAGAGCACGACACTCTGCACCCCAGCACGGAGTTGGGCAGACTCATGGAAGAGCATCAACAGCTCCGAGCATGCTACATGTCCAAGAGCGACATGGGTTTGCGAATGGCCAACAACATGTGGGCCTTTGCAAGCTTCGCTTTCGTCCTCGGGATGAGGGAGCAGGGGCAAGGCACCGTGGTTGTGTTGGTAAACAAGAAGCTGGACGGTGAACGCCCGCTGCAGGATGCGGTAGTATACAGATTCGAAGTTCCGACATTGGGAATCGCCGCCTTTGGTATGGGGTTCTGGTCTCCGCACGTTTTGCTAATGGACATGATGGGTACCTGCGCCGAGATTAGCCCGGCCTTGCGAGAGAAATTCTTGGAAGGGGCGACCAGCTGGTATTTCTCAGCTGCAACATCAGCAGCAGACAGGCACTGGAGTGCACAAGACTATGCCCACCGCTCTGGACGCATCACCTGGGAATGCCTGAACTGTCCAGATGATCCGGGATACGGTTGCAATCTTGACGCTCGCCTCGCGCAGGCCGTGCAGAAGTTTCGGCAGGCTGGGCGGCTCTGTCATGCTATATAAGACATGATTTTGCTGAAAACTTGTTTGAGAGCAAGAGGTTCCTCAACGATGCTCGCTCCCAAAGACCGTGTCACTTCGAAGGGGGTTCCAAATCAAGTTCATTTGATTTAGGTTTCTTTGCGCAGGAGAGGGGCAAGAGCGACAAGAATTGCAATGCGGCGATCGCGGCGGCCGAATCGAGTCGTCGCTTCGTGCAGGAGAGGGGGACCGCTGGCCGCTTTTTGAAGGATTTCGTCTGGACAGAGTCCAGCACCAAATGCCAAGATGTGCCTCGACTTTTGCATTGTTGCCAAATCCAGATTTCCTGCCTGCATGTCTTTGCATGTCCTAAGGCTCGTGGCAACACGCCGCTCCATTTTGCAGCAAGCCTCGGCGACGAGGCAGTCGTCAAAATGCTGCTGGAGAAGAAGGGGGACCCCAATGCCAAGAACATGGGCGGCATCACACCTCTGCATCGCGCAACAGAGACAGATCACACAGAGGTTGTTCGCATGCTGTTGGCAAAAGATGCGGACCCCAATGCGAAAACCAGCAATTCTAAGGCGCCGGTGCATCTAGCAGCTTTGCAAGGTAATGCGAAAGTCGCGGGCATTTTGCTGGAGAAAAGGGCCGATCCCAATGCCAAAGATTATGTCGACGCCACGGGGCTTCATTCGGCTGCGCTGAAGGGTAGCGAGGACGTCGTACGCCTGCTGTTGGAAAGGAAAGCGGATCCCAATGTCAAAAACAAGCTTTCCGAGACACCGCTTGAGGGTGCAGTAGAACAAGGTCATGAGGAGGTCGTGCGCATGCTGCTGGAGCAGAATGCTGACCCCAATGCTGACGGTGACCACGGCATCAGACCGCTCCACCTGGCAGCGTTCGGAGGTAGCGAGCAGATCGCTCGCATGTTGCTGGAGAAGAAGGCAGATCCCAATTCCAAGGACGACCAAAGCAGTACGCCACTCCAACAGGCTGCACAGGAAGGTCACCAGGAGCTTGTTCACCTTCTGAGGCGCTTCGGCGCGCCGGGGTGAGGGGGTCCCCATTCATGGGAAGCAGTGCCTGCGTCGTGACAGACAAAGGCACTTCTCTCACCTTTTCCACGGCTCGGATGAGGAAGCGGTCTTCAGTGTAGACCGTGCATGCGGAGTCGCGAAGCTCAGGAGCCCGAGAGACGCTTGAAGCCCTTGACATCTGTGTGCCTGTAACCGTTAAAGTGTAGCGGTGTCCACAGCTTCCGAAGTCCCCAGAACCCTAAACCCCGAAACACCGAAAAACCTGAACCCTAAGCCCTGAAAGCCTGAAACCCTTAGCTGATTGGGACGGATTCCTCACTTGCAGGCGCGTGGATGTGCCAACGTTATGCATGCCTGGGCCATGCTTCAGCTCCGAGAGAGGCCCTGCCCGGCCGAGGCTTTTGCGTCAGGAGATCGTTTTTGGGGTTGGGGCTTAGGGTTAAAATCTGGGTTTAAAGAGAGGGGGTTTAAAGTACAAGTCTGGGAAAAGGGCTTTGAGGGTCATAGTCATGGGCTTCAGAAGGATTTGTTCTAAGCCGATGGGACGGACATCTCCGCCGAAGTGGCCGCATCAGAAGTCGCATCCGGCTGGGGTGAGCGCTAGGAACGCTTGAAGCCTAAGGATCTCAAGTCCCCTCAACCTGCAACCCCCAAACCCTAAACCACTGGTTTCGGCTTTGGGGTCAAACTACAGGGCCCTGGAATTACAAAGGGGTTTCGGGCCTCTTATCGCATAACTATGTATCATTACATAAGTAACCACAGGGTTTTGCTGTTGCACACGCTTTTGGGGACTGTGAAATTCAGTTTAGGGCTTCGTGGTGCCCTTACACTTACGCCCTGAACTCGCGTGGGACCTCCAACCCGAAGCCTTGGGGGCCAGGGTTTGGGGCGAGGGCTTGAGCCGTGGGGTTTGGGATTTGGGGTTTATTCGGTGATCCGTTATGCCTCGAAAAGCTGGTGGCGGGTCTGAACGCTCTGATGCATCCGCATTGATTCCCGCATTTTGTTGTGGGCTAGACAGGAAGCATGCTTGCTCCTAGTTTGCCTTTATCTTCAGTGGAGCCTAGGCTGGTTATGGATTTCTGAGTTTGCAGTTGAGGAAGACTCAGGGGTCAGATTCGGGTTTTAAGTTTTGGGTTGAAGGGGGGGGGGTTGAGAAGAAATTCATGTTTCCGGCCTCCGGCGGCTTCGAAGCTTGCCTGTCGGATGGCCGTCGCCTTAGGCCCAACGCCAATTTGTGCAGGAGTGTGGGTTTGGTGGAGTGCAGGGATTCGAGATGCCCCAGACGAACTCCCCACAACCGCTCCAAGAGAAGACCTTAAACCAGGCTCAAAACCCACACTGCCCCAGATGAGCCTTGCCTTTAGTGTCTCCGGCCCGCCAACTTCTGAGACCATAGACGCGAAAGCCCAAACCCCTGCAGTTTTCACTCTGTGCTGGTTTAGATGCAGATAGCAGGTACGCCCTGCAACCTTGCATTTTCCTTATGGGGCCTTGAGGACAGAGTTAAACAAATAAAAAAGGCCCTAAACAAAACAGAAGGGGCCCTCAAGAATGCGAGCTGCGCAGGCAGCTGCCAGAGCTCTGTTCTCGCGCTGATCTGCTCATCGCGGATTGCTCAGCCCGCGAGTTTGCGAAAGCCCCCGGAGGTCTCGAAGTCGGGTCTAAGGGTTTTTGGTTTAGCGACTATATGTTTAGGGTTTCATCACAGAGTCGTGCGAGCCTAGCCTATGTCGTTTTTCCGGGTCTGCCAGTCAAGAACGAGAAGGCGGGCCCTCAGCCAGGTTTTTGGAATGACCGAACCTGGCTTCGAGCTGCCCGAATCGGAACATCTGGTGAAGAAGTATTCCTAAACCCTCAACCCTACACCCCTACACCCGATGATCTGCCTCGCCTGGAGTGTCCGAGTGTGAGCGCCGAAGCTCTGCAGCAGATTCGGAGCTTCAGACGAAAGCCAGGCAATGAGCAAGAGTTGGCAAACATCATCTACTCTCTCGGGAGGCTCCGTGTAAAGGCCGGCTTCAGGGAGTTCGGTCCTGGTCCTCCAGATTCAGTTTGGCGGAGCTTTAGGCGTTCAGGGCTTAAGGTGTTTGGGGGTTCAGGTGGCCTGTGCAGCAAGAGAGGGGTTGGTTGTTCATGTTTCGAGGTGAGCTGGTGCGGCAGGGGTTTCAGACCTTTTATGGACACTGCAGCTCGTCAAGCGAAGCACAGGACCTCGATCAAAACTTGCAAGGTGGAGGGCATGGATTCAGCCAGGACAGAGAAGCAAAGGCAAGCAAGCTCATTCAAAGTGTAGCCTTCGGTAAGCATCCAAGGGCTTTCGTTTTTTTTGCCGGCCGCAGAGATGGCAAAAGAACGACTAAGGGGCACATAAAGGTGGTTAGTTATATATATATATATATATACATACCTCCCTCTCTCTCTCAAATGGTTATAGTAATGGAAATAATGAGCTCGTCATGTGTGTTGCCATTCACCAAGTCCATTGCTTCAAAAACATAATCGAAATAATGAGTAGAATACTATTACGAGCAGGTGCCGCTGCTGCCACGAGTGTGCACAGAGGCACTTGGAAGGCCGGTCATCGAGACGTTCTGTGCTGTTGTTAAATTTTTCATGTGTACGTGAATCAAACAAAGTACATAATCAAATAACCCGAAGGGCGGGACCTTTCTGTGGCAAATTTCATCTGCCTCTGCTTCGAAGCCCGGTAAAACCTACCATAAGCTACAACAGACAGACTGAGATTGAGACCCTATCGATTTCTCCGATGTGGCGTGACATCGGGTCAACTTCAGCATGAATCGGCATAGTCGAAGCATTTACACCAATTTACACCGAACTTACGCTCGACAGCTGGAGCTTTCCCTGTGAGGGTGTCTATGCTGTCTTCCCAGGACCTGGCATGCCGGGGAGGGTCTAGCAGCCTAGCCTTCAGGGACTTTGGCATAAGGGGCTTTCAGGCCTCGGCTATGAGTTTCGCCCAGCCTTTCGGTTGGGAGTGGCTCCTTTAGCTCCGTCTCAGGGCATTGGGACCGATGATTCTCAATCGAGTTGAGGCTTTACAAGGCAAGGCCGAGGGCTCTATCAAAGTAGGTTCTATGTTGGTATTAAGGTTTGGTGAGTGTAGAAGGGGCTGCTTGTGTGTGCCGTGGGTAGGGAGAGATCGTGCTCAGACCGGTGTGCAAGGGAGGGTTTCGGTTGTATTTTTTGCAATTAATTAGAGACTTGAAAGTATTTTGCTGATTGTTCAGACGACTATGTTACGGGTTCCAAGCTGGAGGCTTGGGTCACAGATTTCTGGGGAGTTGCCGGGAGGACGCCTTCCATCCAACACCCGGGCCTAAGCCCTAAGCCATATCTGACAGCATGCAACAGCACTTAATCCTATGCTTTCGTTTTGGTTTCTGTGAAAGATACAGCAGGCTCTTCATGGAAGCTCGAATTGCATCCTGACCCCACTCTGCTGGTTTTAGGGCTCAGGCTCGGGCCCTGGCCTGCTCGGCTCCACATTGGTTTGGGGTGATTCGGATTCGTGACGTGCAAACAGGGCGACCCAAGTTTCAAGGTTTCACAGTCTTGATCCGCAGCTTCGTTCCTGCTTGGCCAGGCATTCAGCAGATTAGGCAGCCTGACATTGCAGAATGGTCCCGCCTCAACTCGCAAATTGTCGCGCTCTCGGAGAAGAGCCCCACGCCCTCAGCCCCCTGGACCCGACTTCCTGTAGCCTCAGCCCCGCGTCGGTGTAGACTCCGAGAAGCCCTACACTCCAGACCCGACGCCGCCTTGCAGGAGCCAAAAGGCTCCATTTAAACTCACTTTGCTCTAGACAACATCACACACACACACACATCGCAACCCCGAAGCTCTCAACCCTGCAGTACACACCCTAAACCCTAAACGCGAAACCATCAGCCTCACAGCTCGTGCCATGCGCTATCTACGATGGCCGGTGCTGGGGTCTCTGGGGCTGACCGCAGCCATCGGCTCCGATCTGTTCGACTGTCGCTCGCAGTGGGGATGGGATTTAGTGGCCTGGTTTCGGGCTTAGCTTTCAGTGTAGGAGACGTGGGTTCGGAGAGCTTAGCTGTCGGGGGGGGGGGTCGTTAGAATGATGGTGAGATGAGGGCGGAGTGCCTGTTGCTTAGATCCCTTGGGAGCCTCTGCGAACCCCCCCAAGCCCGGATCCCGGAGCTAAGGTATCGATGACGATGAGTGGATGGATTTTCGGAGGCCGCTGCATGATCCAGCTCGGTCCTTAAGATACCCGGAAGATCCTTGCAAGATGCAGCTTTCGGGTTTCAAGGCCCCTCAAAAAAGGATTCGAGGGGGAGTGTCGACGGGTTTACAAGGGGGAATCTATGAAGTGGTCTCTCGACTTTCCCGTTGCGACGGATCTTTGGTGTGCAAAACAGGCTGGTCGAGGCAAACGCTGCAGCCGGCTACCCCACAGATGTGGACCTCGTAGTCAAGGCCGGTGGAGCCTGCACAACTGCTGTTCGCCGCCGTGAAGCTGCTATGGTCTAGCCTTGCCAAAGGTCCAGCAGCTTGACAATCCCTCGGATAAACGGGCTTCAGGCACTCCTCCACAGCCTCGGTTTCCTTCAACATCGTCCCTGTCAAGTGCTGTGCCGGCATCGCCTGACCCTGTCCAACCGCCGTTCACAATGCCGTGAAACCTCCGCAGAGGCTCAGGGCCTGGTGCAGCTGCAAGGATCCACGATCGAGGTTCCGCGTTCTTTCGGTACCTCAAATTCAGATTGTGTTCTGGATAGTATGAATTCATTGTGTGATCCTGAAACGCACCTGCCACAAGCAAGCTGCAGCTTTGGAGCTTGTGATAATTGAAACGCAGGCTGGGCTAGAGATGCCATGGCTGGGCACAGATTCAGAGATGCAAGCCGCAGTGTTTTTTTGAGAATGCTTCGATGCCACGCTGGACGGGCTCGTGACGGCAAGCCACCGTAGTTTCAGTGGTCAGGTCAATATTGCGACGCGACCCTGTTGCATGCCTTTTGCTGATGGCGCCTGAACCCTAAACCCATAAACCCCAAAAACACTGAACCCCGAACTCCCTCGACCCTACCTGGTAACCCCCACGTACGTGCTCCGGCAGACTGCCTGGGAGGTAGATCAGGAGGCCGCTTACGGTGCAGCCAAGGGGATGCGTGACTCTGCCAGACAGAGAAAGTGATTTGGGTCAGCATTTTAGGCGTTCAGGGTTTTCGGTAGAAGGTGCTTCATTTTGTTTGACTTTGCGGCCCTGATGGTTCGTGGTTGTCGGGGTTTGGGGCACTGACGGCTGTGAAACACTCGGGGGTCGGGGTCAAAGGTCAGAGCTTCGCACCGGCCGCAGAATGACCGCTCCATCTTGCACCGGATAACTTGAAACGGCCCCAGATTGCACAAACCGAACAAAATGCAATCCCACGATGTCCCACTCCTATAATCTCCCTACACCCGATCTCCTCCTTGCACGAGTTTTTCGGGGCCGCTCAGGAAGGATCCAAGTCTTTCTGGGTTTTATATGATCTTTTTCTCCGCACCCAAAGAAGTGCGACTGCAGTTTTTAGGTGACTTCCAGAGAAGCTGCAATGCTCCGCCCTCCGCGCCCACACCGAGTCCCTTCTGCTTGTGCTCCCGGGAGGGAACCGGGACATCTCGGATCCAATATACAGCTTAAAGTAGAAGTATTTTTTCTACAAGTACCCCTACGGCGTCCGGGGCTAGGCTTTCCTTTCACGGGTAGTTTTGTTGCGGTTCGGGTCGGGTTTGAGAGTAGAAACTCGAAGCTCCAAGCCTTCAAGCCTTCAACCTGATCAGAGTAGGGGTTCCAGGCCCTGGGTCGGGATATGGGCCGCTCGGCTTTTTGTTGTGGGATGCGGGCCTTCAGGGTTTCAGGCAGATCTGTGATACGAGGGTGTTCCACAGGCTTGAGGCTTTCAGGATTTGGTTTTGGGCTTCACTGGGGCCCCTGGAAGGTACGGGGTGGTGACGGCCCTCTGGGCTTCTCGGCAGCAGTGTTGATTGAGCTCCTAAGTCCTATTCAAATTGACTTCATGAACCGGCATGTGTGGATGATGGTGATGATGATAAGGATGGCGGTGGTACTTGTAGTGAGGCTGTTCACGATCATCAATCACGTTGCTGCTGTAGCAGATGCAGAGATGCTGATGCTCTGCTGGTGCTGCTACTTCTCATGGACGACGGCAGTTCCGAAAGTCTTACAAGGAGAGTCTTCCTGTCCCCTGCTTGGGTGGCCCAGGTCGTAGCCAGACATTCTCATCCAGATCGGAGAAATTTGCGGCTGGTCTGTACATTACACAAGTTACAGATGATCAGACTTGAGCATTTTTTGGCACGGCACTTGCGCGGTGCGATTTCGTTGTGTATATATATACACATGTTGCAGCTCATATGTTGTATATTCTACATTCTATGTTGTTTAATTACATATATAATGAATATATATATATATATATGTGTGTGTGTGTATGTATATATGTAGGTGCATGTACATAAGTATTTATATGAGCGTGTATATATCTGTATATGTATATAAGTATATGTATATGTACATGCATATATAAATATAAATATATATATATATATATATATATAAACTATATATATATATATATATAGACCCATACATATGTTTATGAAGTACAAAACAGGCTACACCCATAGGACTTGTGCCCCAGGCTGCAGCACGCCAGCTTCCTCCTGGGCTCCACGCTGAACCATGTGCTGGACTTCACGGACAGCTCTTTGCCTGGGTTGGGTTTGGGGCTGTTCAGGGTTTTAGGGTGTAGGGCGTAGGGTGTAGAACTTTTGTGTTTTTTCAGATCTATCCTTCCTTAGCAGGTGTTTGGCCGGAGCCATTTCTACACTGTTATGCTAGCTGAGGTTCGCAGTCGAATTGATGTGTGTGGGTCGATTACAAGGGCTTTGCTTTGGTGTGGGTGGGCGACGAACATGGCCTGCTCACCTTGCGCTTGGTCTTTGCTCAGTTATTTGGGGTTTCCCTTTGCTTATTCCCAGGTTGCCGTTCCTGGATTCTGGGAGTAGGACATGACTTAGTCAAGATGAACCTATGGTGTCTGCTTGATCTGAATACTTCATTTTCAGTGACTTGGAGTCAAAGCTTGAACGCAGTTAGTCTTAGCACCCGCGCCGGGCCGTCTGCAAAACAAGTTTCAGATGTGGGAGTGTCAGAAGACAGGGGACGGTAAACTAAATTCTGAATCAGAAGCTTCATATTGTAAGGCAGAAGGGACGCCTTGCGTAGGATCCTGCAGGCATGGTCAGAGCTGTGTAGGTCACTGCCATCCTGTATCGAAAACAGTGCAGACCGCAAACCCCTCTTACTCTTAGGGACAGGGTCTTCTGCGGGCTTTATATGCTATTTCTGACGTCAAGGAAGGATACGCTACACGTATGAAGACACCGACAAGTCGTGGATGTGTGTACAGAAGCGCAGCGCCAAGAAAGGTTCCGCCTGGCCCATCACGCTGGCCGATGTTCTTGCGAACATCGATGCTGCCGACCGAGAGCAGGAGCCGCAACTGACCTAAACATTCTCGCTAACCTCCAGCCAGCCATACAGCCCAGCACTTTGCAGCGCTTAAGCTCCAAACCCTGCTTGCAGTTAGACTGCTACGGTTATCTGTAGATCTACGTCTTGACCTCTCTCACCATCTGTCGATGCACCGATCAGTGCTGGCAGCTTTTGCTGCGACGCAACAGCAACAAAAATCACCGTAGCCACCACCACACCGCCACCACCACCAGCAGCAGCAGGACGACAACGACTGCGAATGCTGCTCCTACTGCTGCAATGGCTGTTTCTACTGCTACTGCTGCCACGGCTACTACCGATTGCAGTAACAAGAGTACGTGTCGTAGCAAGACTGGTGCCAGCAGCGATCAGTACAGGACCGTAGGAGCTGTAGTGCCCGGGCCGATTCAGCCCATGGCATTACCCGAGCTATGACAGCAGGACTTCCTCCTGCCCGGCGATGTGGCATCCCGCTCCTTGGGCCTCATTGTCGGGGCACTGTGGGATGGATATCGGCTTAGGGGATGCTGGCCTCCATGCTTGAGAGCTTGTACTTGTTGATCATCTGGATTGCGGGGTTTTATGTTCAGTGTTGTCATCTGAACATTTACAGACGAGGTTAATGTCAACTCTAAGCATGTGTCCTGTAATTTCAGGGCTCTTGCTAACATCGCAAGGATCTTGGCTTTTGGCAGCCAAATTAAAATCGCGTCTGCTCTAGGTGCCCGAATAACTGCCTTGCCCCCTGTACTATCCCAGGCTCATTGGAATCGTGTGGGTGTATGTGTACCTCGCAAGATTCCCATGTTTCACGGCGCCAAATATGAACCGTTACTGCACGCCAACGTATGATCTGATTCTCTTATATGCTCTTATGTTGCCGTATCCGCGACTGAGGCTACGGCATGCCCATACGGCCATCCCCGGACTCTGGGCAAGCTTTCAGAGTTGTCAAGGTGTTCTGTTGGAGTTTAGGCGGCACGCCATATGGGTTGTCTCAGCCCCCCGGGATATTATGCAAGCTCTTAGTAATTTGTAACTTGGATGTTCAAAGCGACCGCCGGCCCTAGACCTGGCAGCCTTGTGGGCTTTAGCCCAGGAAGAGGCACTCGCTGCGGTGCATGTGGCGGAGTCCTTCGATCATGAGACGATCCGGATCGAGGCATTGCAGGTTAAAGTGCTGGGTCCACGGTTGAGGATCCAGGGTTCGGGGCTCAACTCCTTTTGCTTTTGAGTTGAAGCCGGTTTTGCCTCATGATGCTTGGTGGCAGCAAGAATCTCAGTAAGGGCAAGACTAGCAATGCCTCTAGCTTCAGGACTGCAAGTAGACATGGTGGCTATAGTAAAGAGCGCCGTGTTAGCGGTTGGCAAGCATCCATACGAACAGTCAAGACGGGCCTGGCTCTGGGGGATATGGTTTCGGTGTAGGGTTTGCCACAAGCACAGAACGTAAAAGGACCATTGCCGCGTTGCCGTAGCCAACTACACAGCTCACTGTAACATTGCGAAAGACGTGTAAATACATTGCAATCGGTGTCCACCTTTGACTTCTCCGCCGCTAGATGTTGCGAAGTTTCAATACGGCCAGGTACAATCAGCAGTCATGGTTCCCAAAGCAGTAGTTCCAGTAGCAAGACTCGAACTGATGTATTCGGGTAGCAGCTATAGCTTTCAGACTAGCCCAGGAGAGGAGTTCGTACTTAAAGCGGCCTTCTGGCAAGGGGGCGCAGCACTCGAGGTCTGGGAGGTGGGGGTGCACGCGTCCTTGTCTGCCGAGCCCATCCACATGTTCGCCCAGATCCTGTCAGGAACACAGATGAAATACCGGAGCCTTTGGTGGCAGGGTGTGGGTTTGCAGCTGGAAGTGGTGTTGCGAAATTTTGAGCCTGTGTTTCTCCGTCTTCTGTGATACATGCACCCTTTTCGTGCATGACGATTATCACGAAAGCTCGCGTAGCAGAGCTTGAGTTTAGTCTTGCTTTTAGCAGGGAGGCAGTCCAGCAGCATATTATTGATAGTATCAATTTCGGGGGGGGCTAAAGTGGACGGCTCATACGAAAGCCTGTGTTTTGCCACGGGAGGGGGGGGGGTGAAATTGAAAGGTTCATGCGAATCTGGGGGGAGGGGGGGGGCTAAATTGATATATCNNTGTTTGTGAAGTGTTTGTGCAGTGCAGCCATGTCTCTCTGCGTTTGCGTGCGTGTAGCCGTTGAGTCCTTCTGTAAAAAAGACCGAGCTTTCGTTCTCCGTGCCCCTGGCCCTCAAGTTTTTGCTCGGATCAGGAAAGACTGAACCTGCTGCACAGATCGAATCAAGTGGTTGATCAGCCTGGAGTTTCGTAGGTCGTAGGATTGTGTATTGCAGTTTGCGATACAGACACCTCGAAGACTAGGGGCACCTTTCAATTAGCAGCTGAATGTAGCGATGTAGTAGTATGGCTCTAGCATATGCCAACCTGCGCCGACATGAGGACACACTACAGTATATTGCTGCCATGCTTCATGACATACCCTTCCGCGAGAACATGCGCACCAAAATAAATACATCTCCCCTGCAGAACGACATGCCCTAAAGGCTCCAGGCCCTTGTAATTGGGGTCCAGACATGTTACCATGTTTTGTAAACGATGAATGCCGTTATGTCGGAAAGACAGCTTCCAATGTGATCCTCACCCTGTCGCCGCCGCCATTGTCAACGGAATTGTCCTTGTCTCTTCGGCACTGTGGTATGCTTTCTATTGAACACATGTGGCATTGCAAAGCATTGCACAACTTTTACTACGGAAGAACTGTCCTGCATTTGTTGAACTGTCCTAAGTAGCACACCCCATGATGTTTGGGACAGTCGGATGCACGATTGTATGTCATAGAACATGGGCTAGGTGCAACTCGGCAACTCAGTCAGTGATAGCAGCTCTCCGTAGATTGCAGAGCCCATGTTGGGACTGTTTGCCTGTTTGCCGGCGTTCAGAGCGAGAATTTCACAAAGTTATGGGTGTCAGCCCTTAGACCTTGGTCGAAAATAACGACTTTCGCTTGGGCCGGTTCTGCCGAGCTGAACCCACCGCCTCACAACATGGTCTAGTGTGATCTGCCATGAAATCTAGTAGCAGCCCTTTCACAAAAAAAACACGCCAAGACCTCAGGCGCGAAGGCCCCCAGGCCGGAGCCCCCGAAAATCAGATTGCTCAAGGCTACAGAGTCCCGAAACATTGGGGGTTCGCAGGTGTTTGTGGGATGTTTCGGTTAGTTGTGATCCTTGAGTGCTTCTGCCTCAAGCCTGTTTGGATCGAAGTGTTTCCGAGGGCGGACGATCCTGGGGTGTTGTCGCTTCGGGGTTGGGTGCTTTGCAGTGGCCGTGGGACGAGGTAGTGTCAACACACACAAACCCACTCACTTAGTATTGAGGGCTTAGGAGTTTTGGCCTGCACAAGGAATCTGATCAAAGATCAGTACCCGGTCTGGATGCCCAACCGCTGCGAAACTCTGTACTGGCATCCAAAGCTGGAGTGCTATGAGCCTGACGATGTGGCTCAGCAGCAAGCACCATTTATTCCAAGATATGCCAAGATGGGCCCGACATCTTTAGAGCTCCAAAGCAACGGCCGAGAGTCCATATCCCCAAGTCAGCAAGGGCCGGGGCTTGCTTGAAGATCATATTGCCATGCAGCATGTCTGATGTGCCTTCAGACTGCTGCTGCTTTTGCTTTCAATAGCCTTGATCTTTAACTTCCTGCGAAAACCTAGACATTCGGCAAATGCTGCTTCGGTCCTATGACAGTTCCTGTTTGTTTCTTCCGCCTCCGTTCTTTGTGCCGTAATACTACTGTTCAACCACAGAGGTGAATGATGGGTTGTGACAAAAAGAAACTTGTAGAAAACCTGTCTGAACCGAAACCTCGACCAGAAACGCATCGACTTGGCAGAGTGAATGGTCGGGTCTAGGGTAGGATGGGATCAATCCATGGATGGCTCCATGCACTTGAACCCTAAAAAACCCCAGGGTCCTAAAGCTCATAGCAAGCTGAGTGCCGTGAGACCTTTGCCTGAATCCGTGCCTGCTTAGAGCGAGTGTGCCAGTCGAGCCCTGAATCATTGGGAAGACGTCGGGGTGGGGGTGGGCGGGGTTCAATCGCCTGAACCTTTGTGGGGGGCTTTGACCCGGATTCCATGTAGGCTTTGAGGCTTAGAATGGAAGGGTTCAGGGTCTAGGATGCAAAGCTTAGGACTCACAGGAGGATCCTGAAACTTAAGCCACATGTGTCACTGAAAGGAAATCTCTCAGCTCTTCCAGCGGAGAATCCCTAACAGCGCAACGTCCAAGGACTCCGGTCGCGGTTTCAGGGATATTTGGGAATTTCCGAAAATTAGGGTACCTTATTTTGGGGTCCTTATCATAACAGTATGGTACGCCCTGGCCAGTATAATAAGGATCCTACTACTTAGGGTCCTATATGAGGAACCCTTATTTTCGGAAACCCCCATATGCTGTGTAAATCCGGGTCTTTTTTCAGGGCTTGATAAGCAGCTAAGATGTGCCGAAACGGGCGAAGTGTTTTCTTCGGGTGCAGTGGTTTGAAGGGGGCCCCAATCTTGGCCCTTATGTCGGGTGTGGGTTCTTGATACGGATCGGTATCCGGGAAGATGCACACTAATGTAATCGTGGGTGTGTTCGGAAGAAGCTTAGAGTGAGAGTGCCACCGTTTTCATTGATGCAGCCTTTCTAGAAAGTCGCAGATTGACAAGAATCCCCAACACAGGATCCCATCACAGATATCGACGGGCTGGCGGAGGAGTTCGAGATTGTAGCAAGTGCCGGCTCTGCATCAATGACCCACAAACTATTCCAGCTGGGCATCTACCTGCCTTCCTGCCTGTTTCTCCGACGTTCCCTGCTCACCTACCTCTCGACCTACCTGGATGCCCATCTACCTGCGCAGGTAAGTATCAGTCGGTCAGAGAGTGTGTTTGTAGCAAGCGTCAGACGCACAGACGAACAAAGCCACACACCCACACGGACACAGACACAAACTCACGTGAACATATGCACACAAGTTCACACAAATGTGTATGTATGTATGTATGTATGCATGTATGTATGTATGTATGTATGTATGTATGTTTGTCTGTATGTATGTATGCATGCATGTATGTATGATATATAATTTAAAGATACATATACATATAAATGTAAGGGTCAGCGAGCTGACGTTGCCATGTGGGAGCCAAAAATAAATATACATTTAAAAAATAAGGAAACATAAAGATGTATGTATGTGTGTATATGTATATATATATATATAATTATATGCATGCACATATGTTCGAAGTATAAATGCGAACGTTTTTGCACATGTCCACATACATACGCGCCGGCAAGCTTCTTTGATCAGTCTCGCAAATTCTGGTTGGAATGGTCGCATTGAGTGCCGCGATGTTGTCATGTTTCTGTGTAGCAATCTTTGCCTTCCCTTTACATTCCCACGATGTAAAGTGCTGAATGGCCTCCATGTGCCTCCGTGCTTTTTGAGTGCTGCACTGCTGAAGACAAGATTACCCCATGGTTCAATGACTGGCTTGCATCCTGTCAATGTCGCGGTGTACATCGAGGAACAGCTGGTGTCGCCGGTTGTTCGTTCATTCGTCTTCGAAGTGCATTGTTAGGTGCTCGGCTGAACTATGTGGACTTCCTGCTCTGCACCGTAGCTTACTTGTGCTTGAGCTGAAATTCCCAAAGGCTTCGCAGAGGGAGTCTTGAGTGCTCTGTCATGGCATAGCGGCAGAGATCCTGCCATTTAAAGCCAAGCCCCACCGTAAACCCTGCACCGTAAGTCCCTGAACTCTACACCCCTGAACCATAAATCCCTAAGCCTAAAACGCAGGACCTAAAAGGTCCCTAGTTCGGATAACTTGACCTGAACAAGCTCTTATTGACCCTAGATCTAACGGCGATGCATTGCAGGTTGGTCCTAGCCAGCTGGGAGAAAACTTAGTGTGCCATAGAATCTAGTACTACCACTAATTGAAATTTTGGTGCACTTAAAAGAAGCCCTCAGGCGCTGAAGCTCAGAGCGAGCATGCGAGTCGAAACCCTTCAGGTGCCTGATGCTGAAGGATCTCGACCTCCCTGTCATGGGCTACTTCGGGCATCCGCTGCTGCCGCTTGGAGGATGGAGGTTTATCAGATTGTCCTCGCCTGACTTCTTCGAGCCCGAGTGCCAACAAGACTAAGATTGAATGATCATGACCATAACAGTACAGTTGGGAATCGAAACAAGATGAGGATAATCCTAGTAATGATAATAGCTTTAATGTTAATGCTTGTAATATTAAAGGCAACGCTAACAACAATAGACGCAACCATGCCCTCTGTGAATCGAGGTCTCTAGGAGTTTTGGGAGTTGGGTTCTACAAGGTGTAAGGTTGTCGGGTTTCAGAGCTGGGGAGTTATGGGGGTTTGGGGTCGAGGGGCTTTGCGAGTAGGGTTTGGGGACTTGGGAAGTCGGGATGTAGGGACTTGCCTTGGCTACTAAGAGCTTCCCCTCAGGGTTTAGGTTGGGAGGGTATAGTGAGTCCGGTTGCAGAGAGCCGTGACTCGGAACGGATGGTTAGGTTTTGGGTTAGAGGGTTTGGGGTCTGGGATTTGGGGTGGAGCCTTGGAGCATATTGCCCCGCCAACTACATAGTTCATAGGTTGAAGCTTTGGTGCCCTTTGTGTTGCCAGTCCCTTGTAGTTTAGCACCAACACACTCCTCTCTAGCGTAGGAGCCTGATCAAGACACCCTGGTCCTAGAACCTCAAAATACTAGAATCCCGATAGAGTAAGAACCCACATAGAGACCCAAGGTGTCTCAAGCAGGTTCGTATGTGATCCGCCCCCCAGGTTCATGGTTCCGGACGACCAGGACGGTCCTCTCTCTTCGGAGCGGTAAAATCAGAACTCTGAGCTGCGAAAATTAGAGGGTAGAAGCATGCTAGAAAGCAACTTCGCGTGGACGGGGGATTATCGGTCCTTCGGTATCTGCTACTTACCGTGTAGAAGTGACGGAATACTTCATCATAGCTTGCCATTTGCGTTTTCATTCATTCTCCCTTGCCATCGGAGCACCGCCGTGTGCAACAACAACTGCTACGCCGTCGCCGCTGGTGATCTTGCTGCAGCCAGAGGAACCACCACAAGTACTGCAACTGCAACGGCCAGCGCCACCAGCACCGCCCAGCCCAGAGCCGCAGAGCGACCGCCACGCAATTGAACGGAAGTGACCCGAGGGGCTCAAGGCCAGAACCTGTTTCAGTTCCCCCCATTCCCTGAACTTGAGCTTTCATCCTCTGGGTCCTGAATTCCCCAAACTTTACGCGCTTGAGACTCGTAAGACTGCCGCGCCGCTGACCTTGAAGCCTTGCGTTGTCGCAGCCCGCACCTGTTTTTGCTTGAGGTCTACTGTAGTTTTAACGCATCATTAATTTGTTAGAACATGCTTTCTGATCCTGGCAATGTCCTGAGACAATTATCCGCAATTTAACCGCATAGGCCGCCCCGACACTCCAAACCCAAAGCCCTATAAACCCCCTATCCATTGAATTGACATCCCACAACCCTAGTGTCGAAATCCTTAGTTTATGGCCCTGCCTGGGGCCCAACCAACCTCCGAAGTCAACGAAGGACGTCCGCGAGAAGTACTGGGAGCGCTTTGCAGCAATGGCCTCGAAGAGTTCTGTGGAGACTTGGCGTCTCTGTGCCCGCTCTCTTCTGGGCTGTGGGTTTGCGAAAGGTTCGGGCTTGTTGCCCGGATCTTTCCTGGCTTCCTACCTCATCATCACCATCATCCGCAGGTGTATGTTGGCCTGTAGTCTTCGGTTTGGCGGACTCAGGGTCGCCAGGGTGTCGTCACTCTCCATCGAGCCACCAGCTTGAACTAAAAGCCCTGAACTCTCTCGGCTTGCAAGGCGTAGCTGCTGATCCGCCGCTTGGGGTCGAGATTTTGCGGTGATGTTTCGAAATGTGTTTCAAAAACCTCCGCGGCTGGAGAGCAGCGGAAAAAAGTGCTGGCCTTTCAGCACCAACCCCACACCATAGGCCTTGTATCCTCCGCCAAGCAACCAAACGTTGGTTCCTACTTTATTTGAGAGACGTCTGAACTCAGAGCATCACTGAGTTCAAGAGGCCTCACCGAACCTGCCTCGCCTGGCGTGTTTGGGCTGTGATCGCACTGTCGAGCCCAGTCAAGCCTGCTTTGGGCTTCGGTTATAGTCTGCGTGATGTCCAATCGTTCTTGACTGAGTGTGGTTAACTACAGCCGGGAACTTGCACTGAGCTTGGTTCTCGAGCATTGCTTTTGCTCCACCTGATATTCTCAGACTCTGCGATGTGGGCTAAGCGGGAGGCAAAGACATGCAGCCCTAGACAATTTCTTGAAGTCGAAACCCTCAGCAAACCCTAAATCCTCAAACCTAAACCGCTCAAGCCCGAGTTGAGAGCATAAGCAGTCCAAGGAGTTTGCAGTGAGCGACCCCTTCCTTCAGATGCAGTGCCGCACTCAGTGAGATAGACCTTGGACCCGAAACGAAACCCTGTGTGAGTGTCAAAAACCCTAAACCGAAGCGACCTTGAACCCGAAACAGAAAAAAACACCCTAGACCCTAAAACCGAAACATGTCTCACTTGGCTTTTCCTGCAGTCCCAACTAGGGTCTGGGTGTGTATGTGGGTATAGGTCAGTTGACTGTCAGATGGACTTTTCTTTACGACGGCTGGGTTGTTGTTGTTGGCTTGTCATGAGTCCCACCTGACAACCGACGACATAGTCACAGGTACTGATGTCTGTCTTGCTTGCCTTTGTACTGGACTTGTATCGCTACAGACCTTGCCAGGCTTGTCCGAGTGTCAACCGAAACCCTGAACCCCAGACGGATCGGAGATCTGGAAGGGACGGAGCGGCGATTCGGGGTCGGTTTGGGCTTGATGGTTTTTTGGATTTGATGGCATTTTTTTTTTGTGCGGGGGGGAGGGCTGCATTTATTCGAGGTATGCTTTCAGCAGCACTACTAATCCCTGCTAGCCTAGCCGTGCCAGCGATGTAAGCATGCGGTGATCGCAGTTGATGCGCTCCTCAGCGCTGCCGGTTCTGCGCAGATTCAGATGCGAGTGTGGCCTTCGATGGGGTTCCGAAAAAATGCCGGGTTTCCTGATTCTTGCAGCTCTGCCCCTTCCCGGCGCAAGACTCAGATCTTTCAACTCTCGTTTCGTGCTTCTGACTTTGAGATTGATTGTCCTCCTTGCTCTTGGGGTCTTCTTGCATTTAGCCAAGTAAGAGATAAGTTGTATTTAGGGTGAATGGGGGCGTGTTATTGCAGCGGATGTGTTGGATGTCTGCATTGCTACTCGGTAGCGGTGAGGATGGTCATGACGTCGATGACGACGATGAGGATTGTGCATAATGATGATCCTGTGGCTGCTGCTGCTGATGGTGCGGCGGAGGAGGATGGGCCATGGTGAAAACGGAGAGGACGATTCTCGGTAAGATTTCCTTGCGTTCTGTACTCGAGAGAGCCAGGTTCGAGTACCAGGTTGGCAAGCCCACGCCACTCGGAAGCTTTCTGACAGGGTACTTGTCCGTTTAGCTTCGGAGTCGGAGGAGGAGGAGGAGGAGTCTTCAGCTCTGAGTCGGGGTCCGCGATCGGGTCCGCTCGCCACGAGTGCTTGGGCAGGTCTGAAGGTGCAAAGCCTCCGATCTCACAGATCCACCACACATTGAGACACAAGCTTCAACCCCAAAGCTCTAAACCTCAATGAAGCCCGAACCCGCGTCGAAGTATAACGCAGCATAACCCCTAGCCCCCAATCTGAATCCAAAAACCGCCTTTGCGTCGTGGACGTGGTCTTGCAATGCTGGGGGCAACCTTAAAGCTTGACCCTAACCCCAAGCCACAAACTCTGACCAGCCTCAAGCACGGTGGGAGTCTTCAGAGATCACGACTCGTCTTCGGCACCTAGGGCTTGAAGTGATTTTTTTTCAGGTAGATCCCCCGAGCCCTTGACTGCAACCCAAAAACCCAAAGCTGATTCTGTAAATTGCGACCGAGGCTGCCAATCATCCGGACGCATGCTGTGTACACAGGCACAACGCACTTTCCCACGCGGGCGGCTGAGGTGCTTGCTGCTTGGCCTGCAGAATGCGGTGACTTGCCCAGCCTTGAACCCCTGCGGCCATTTTGTGTCCAGGAGATAGTAACAGATAGTACCTCCTGAAAACCCTAAACCAAAAGACCTGGAAGCCGTGCCTGCCTCGAGTGAGTGTGCCAGTCGCAACCCTAAATGGTGTTCGGCTATTCTGCTCCCTGATATCCTATGAGCACTGCGTCCCTTGTGGCTCGGGAGGTCCCATCCGCAAAGTTTGAGTGACATGCAGTGCGAGACTTCTGCCAGCTTTGCTGAAGCCCTAGAACCTATGGGAAGTAAATTTTGGGCTGGACCCCCGCTCAGTAGTGATGGGACCATGGGGAACCCTATTCCTACCATCCTACCAAGCCCTAAAACTCGATTGTTGTTTCTAGTAAACCCTGCACTTCAAGCCCTTAGCCCCGTACCCGGGACTCTCCCGCGGGTGGCACAAACCTCCGACTGATAGTCCCAAACTTCGACTTCAGAATGCCTGAAAAGTCTCAAAACTTATGTTGGCTCCTGGGTCGCAAACCCGAAACTTCCGCATCGCTCCGAGGTGTTGGACCGCCGCTCGGCGTTTCGGGCGTAGGGGTGGGGTCTAGGATTTAGGGTCGGGCTTGGGTTTAGGGTTTTGGGTTGAGGGTTTGGTTTGGGGTCTGGTTGGGGGTTTGGGGTTTGGGTTTTTGTGCCGGGTTTGGGTCTGGGGCTTGCGGGCGCCTGGGCGGCACGGTTTCGCAGCAGCTCTCAGGCCCTTCTTCATGATTGGAAATTGCAAGTCTCATTGCAGAAGGGATCCGAGATGAGTGGTGAGTCCTGTGGCGATTTGGGGCTTGTCTGCACAAGATGCATTTGCTCAAGTCTGCGGTGTACCTACACCTAACCCCAAGTCCCTAAACCCTAACCAAAAACTCTCAAACTGTAACCCCAAGTGTAGGAGTGAAGAACTTTGCTTCGTTGATCCGGCGGGAAGTAGGAGCAGGTTGCGCCTCTGAGCTTGTTCTGCAGACGGCGTGGTTATGGTATCTTCCAAGGTTCAGTGTCTTGTGGTGGTGATGGTACCTTCTTCAAGGGATTCGTTTTAAAGGGCGGTATGCTTCCTGAACAGGACGGCCCTCACCTCAGCACCCTTAACCTACCAGGTCCCCATGAGGCCATCTTGATGTGTGCCATCCAGCGCCTGATGGGAGGCCACGGTGGGATTCAGGAATTTGCCATCCCGAAAGCTCTAAACCCTCAACGCCAAAAATCTTAAACCGTTCTAACACCCTCCCTACTAGCCTGTGGTTTACTCAGCCGTAGACTCTGAGCTCCAACAGCCGCCAAACCCGTAAACGGCAAGGGGGTGGACATCCATTTCACTTCAGATCCACACGTAAGTATAATTTTGCTTGGGACCTTCGCGGGATTAAAGGCTGCCAGACTAAGGGCGGCGCTCTACAAACAGTTTTGTGCTGCCTCATCCCTTTGACACTTATAACACGTGTGTATATGTGTATATGTGTCTGTAGGTGTTTGCATCATACCTACGTACCTCACTCACACTCACACACACATACGACACGCATGCATGCATGCATGCATGCATGCATGACACACACGCACATGGAAAGTCCTCTGGGTAAACATGTATTTCAACAAATGAGTGAATGAACAGATACAAACATAAATGGTCAAAACACGTGTAGGTATATATGCGAAAGGAGTGCGTGTATAAACAGCTGACAAATCACGAAGAAACACATAAGAAACATGTTCACGCGAGGTATATTTTAAACAATCACCACAAAAACACCCATGTATCTAGTCTATCTCGGCCATGCGAGAGGGAAAAAGTGTATTTATCTGCCGATCTACCTACCTGCCTGCCTGCCTGCCTGACCTACCTACCTGGTAGGTTTGCTCTGGGGTAGGTCGGGCTAATGGCCAGCGCACACAACGAACCCTAAACTACAACAAACAGCACATGTTCTGCGTGTGTCAGTGTTTGTGTCCAGGCCACTGAATGTTTTCGTCAGCTTAATCTGCTCCGGTGCTGCCCGCAGCTATTTCAACACCCGCCCGCCCGCCCCTGTTATATTCACAGGTGAAAATGAGGGATATTTCGGGCCAGATAGCCTGCTGGGGCGGCTGTGTATGAACGCCCAATGGCGGGTACAAGGGGCTAGATTGCCTCAGACTTCGGTGAACTTATTGCATATTTTGGCAGCCAAGCACCATGTTCCTCATGCTGTCAGTCGACTGGTTAGGGTTGCTTGTCTGCCTGCTTACCTACCTACCTACCAAGCCACCTACCTAACCTGTCCTTCCTTCGCCTGGATCCGTGCCCCTGCCTGCCTTGAGCGAGTGTGCGAGTCGAAACGTAGAGCTTCACGGCCAGAACCCCAGAATCCTAAGCCCTTGCAGTACCCTTACCCGGTTTTTACTCCCTTCAAAGGAACCGCCCTGAATAGGTGAGCCTATCGACTGGCCGCTAGCTGATGGCCGACTGCGAGAAGCGAGCAGCTCCGAGTACCCCTTTCGCTTCCAAGCCCTGTTATGGAGATTTTGGTTTAGGGTTTACGGCAGTTTAGGGGAGTCTGGGTTCAAGAAAGAGCAGTTTAGGTTTTTGGGCTTCGGGCTTGGGGACTGGGGTTCAGGATTCAGACTCCTAGTGTTTGGGTCAAAGGCGTCGTGTTTAGGGTGTTTGGGTCTGGGGTACCCCAAGTAGGCTTGCTGATGGGTCTTGGCTGCCAGACGGACAAGAGCTTTCAATAGAAACTATGAGCACCCTGTGCTAGTGGTCCAGTGGTCCAATGGTTAACCAGTGATGCACCTGAAAGGTTTAGGGTGCAGGGTTCAGAAAGTTGCTCTAAGCCCTCATTTGGTTCCCAGCAGAGGCTCTTGCCGGCTGGATGCAAAAGGGCTTGGAGTTTACAGTTGCGTTTAGACGATTTAGTGACGAACTAGTGGTGGTAGTTTGCTGACCTCGCCCTCGCTCAGCGAACCTTGCCTTGGCTTGTCACACAGTGAGCGTCGAACCTACAAATCATAAACCCACACTCTGGGGGTTGAAAGCTGTTGTGACAGGAGAACCCCAGAAGCCCCTTAACCACAAGCCCAGAAAACAACCGGTAGGCACTAATCGAATTCCCGAAGACATAAATCTCTTCGCTGCTGGAGCATCGGCCAGCCTCGGAGCATGCCTAAAATTCGTGAATCAGCAGTAAACCGAAGCTTCCAACAAGGCTTGGTTCGGTCTGCTGTCGTGTTTATCTGGTATATTCTTAGAGTTATCATGGTCATTGCCGGTATAGCTGCTATTACTCTTTGCTTGTGAGTGTTGCCATGCTCTCGCATCCTTGCGGTTTTGTAAGGCAGCTTGTTCCATATTCTCACTTCATAGTCTTCTTGTCTCTTGGTGCTCTAGCTTTATGCCTGTGAAATGATTTGTATTTGGTTGTGCCTTGCGTTTGTATGATCATGTCAGTGTTTCGCCCTTGGTGCCATTGAGTAGCAACGTTGTCCGGCTGTTTTTCGAAGAACCTGCGAACATCCTAACCTGCTCAGAAGGCGAACTAAGTCTTCTTTCATGGGCCGTAAGCAAGAGCTAGGCGCATCCTGAACAGCTTTAAACGACTGCTAGGCTTCGTCACCCGCGTTCCTTGGCTACGGGAAGATAGGCCCAGAGCAGCTGCGATCGTTTCGGAAAGGATCCCCCTGCGAGTTGATGATTGATGCCGGTTGAGGGTTAAGGTCCGTAGGATTTAAGGTTTAAGGAATGTTGTTTTTTAAATAGGGTGTTGGGGTTTCGACGCTTTGTTTGCGAGGCAGATGTGAAACGCTTGGAGGTTTTCTCGGGCTGCCCTGAACCTTGGGAACAAAGGCGATGACGGATCGGAAGTTCAGCACCTTCGCGCAGTTTCGGGCCGTGGTCCTGTGGCCCCTGGGCTTGAACCCGTAGAAATAGCATATGCAGATTTTCTGCGCAGGCAGGGTTCGGGCATTCTAGAAGTCTTGATGATGACGGTCGTAATCATAGGAGACCCAGCAGTAGAGACCGCTGCACCGCTCTGCCTTTTGACCAAATCTATGCGCCCGAGGGCTTCCCCTTTTAATCCACTACACAAGAACAGAAGCTCAGAAAAGCACAAGGAGACGCTGATCTCAGGAACATCACTAACATTAGAGAAGCTTGGGAAATAGTAGTAAGTACTGCAAGTAGCAGACAGCGTACCAACTTCAGAAGCAGGTGGCGACGCGGGCAGATGCTAACCCCTGCTACGAATACCTCAAGTGGTTTAGGGAAAGTGGCATGCGTCAGCCGAGGCCCTATGATATGGATCTTATAACCTTCTACGAGTTCTATGGTGCCTTGGACGCGAGTTTCGAGCTTTCAGGCTTGTCTTTCAGGCGTGAGCAGACCCGAACAGCTCATCTGCCGTATACTGTCCCCTAGCTGAAGATGCCGCCCGAATGCCTGGTCTCGCAGATGCAAGGCATGAACATGCCCATCTTCATGCCTTCGCAGCTCTCGAAGTATTTGTTCCACCAGGACGACTCGACTCCAAGCTTCGGGTGTTGGTGCTTTGGGCATCGGAGCTCAGGTTCAGGGATGTTGATCCCCGGAGCCCCCTTCCTTCGGCTTGGCTCCAGGACGGCAATGGCAAGGGGCGGTAGCAGAAAGCCTTCAAAACGTTTCAGTTCATGAGGATGCCAGGCCCGTGCAGCATCACTATCTAGAGTTCAAGCCAGCTGTTCCAACGATAACTTCTTTGACGTCTGGAGTAGGGTGCTATGGCGATGACCATTTGGTGCGGCTTTTATGCCCGATGGTTCTTGTCTTTGATGTTCGGCCTTATAAGCATTGTGCTGATCATGCTGCCTTCCACCGAGATGGGCTTTGTGTCGCTGGCCTTCTGGATATATCTGACGGGCCGGGTCAGTATGAGAACGCAGACGCAGCCCTTTGCAGGCTATTTGCTTCGCCTGCTTTGTGCGGCTGTAGTGTTGCTGGCGGCACTCGCAGTGACCCTCTTTCCCTTCATCGTGTACGGAGGACACGCAGGCTGCACGTCTTTCGATCCGAACATGCGCACGAAGTATGGCCAGAACTTTGCAGACTTATGGGCTCAGTTCTACATATTCCAAGCTGCCAATTGGATGTTGGCCTTTCTGCTGGTTTACATGGCACTCGCCGATCATCAGGACTCGGCCTACCTCCGCCAGTCTATCAGATGCGTAGCGTACCAGTACTCCAGCCTGGCGATGCGAACCGTCTGGATCGTAACAGATGCCTGCGCGGGCAGCGACGTAGACCAGAACGGTCTCAGAGACATGGCCGACGACTTCGGCCGGGATCGAATTTTTTTGGCCATTGGGACATATGCTTTGGCCGCGAGCTCTTTAAGTGGCATCTGGGCCCTCCAGTTGGTCGTGCAACGGCTGGAGGCCCTCCAGGCAGGCTTCGGTGAATCTTTGCCATACTTCCGACTGATCTTGTGGTTGGCCAGGGTGAACGTGCTCTGGATTTGGCTTTTGGTTCTCTCTTTCAGGGTATCGACAGCCTTGACGCTGGGACTCGGCTGCGCCGCAGCTTTGTGCATTTTGTCGATGATGTGCCTCATGTTTCGAGCGTTGTCTTCGCCTTTGAAGGTGTTGCTTGATTGCACGCCAGAGGGAAGTGATGGTGTTTCGGAGCAGCTCCACAAGGAAGTGTCCTTTGCCGTCCGAATTATCCACCAAGCGCAGCTGGGCATCTTCCTTTCGAACGTCTCCGTGTCGTTTCGTTTGGTGGCGGCTGCAGCGGTGGCCCATTTCGGAAGCAGAGATTGGTTTGACGCATACCAGTACGGAGCCATGGTGGACGGCCTAGGAAACGGGCTTTGCCTCCTGCTCCTGTCTGGCGGCAAGTTACATGTCCAGAACCCTTCCCTTCAAAGCACACAGGTCCGAGAGCCTAGCGGCGGAACCCCGGGCAGCCAAGATCTCCCCGAATGCACCTGCGCTGAACCCGGGTCCACATCCACCAGCACTGGCCCCAGAAAAGAGTGTGAGAGATGTGGTTGGTTTGAGAAGGTGGAGGAGTTGGCTATGCGGCGCATCTCTGCAGAAAGGCTTTTGGACTTCCATGCACGCCTGCGGGGCATCAAAGGGGCCCTTGATGCCGCACTTTGATCCGAAGATCTCGACGACTTCCGATGTCGTGCGCCATGCGATCATCCCTGAAAGTCGCCAAGGCGAGCTGGGCAGCGCCCTTGCTTCGGTGTGGAAGTGCCCTTCCTCGTCTCTTGGGCCACGCATGGTGACGCATCACTGGCAAAATCGATTCAAGGACCTGGTGGCAGTGGTGGTGGCAGATGGCTTGGGCTTAAAGCGTTGGGATGGCATTGCTCTAGAACTGGAGGAGCGGCAAGAGGAGGCCTTGCAAGAGAGGCTCGCGGCGCGAGGTTCTGATCAATGGCAGTATTGGATTTGTGCTTTTTGCGTTAACCAGCATGCAAGCATCTGTGGGAACGCCATGGGTGGAAGCGACAGCGTGACTCGGGAAGTTTATCCGACTTGCGACTGCCGCACACCAAAGTTTTTCAACGATCAGCCAGTCCAATGCGAGCTCAACAAGTTTGATGACATGATGCTTTTCTTGAAGAATAAGCATCCTTGCTACTTGCAAGTCGTGGCTACGGACACCGACTTCACGATCTTCTCAAGGGCGTTTTGGCTTTCTTCGGGCAGTTAAGCCTTTAAGCAAGCTCTTGGCCTCTACATACATAAACCTATTATAATTCCCAAGGAGGTAGAAGGATACACTTCTAAATTCATCCAAGGCTTGGTGCATTGCTGAACTCGCGCAGGCGAGTTCATGCCAGATGGAGCAGCACCTAGTGCTTCCGTCCCCTGAGACATTGGAACTGCATTTCAACCAGCTCACCGCCCTTCGTGTCGAGGATTGCTCTGCTTCAAGGGAGGAGGACAAGGAAGCGATATTGAAGAGGATTGGCAACGCATCCGACATCGCGAAGTTCAACGAGAGACTCCAGCGATTGCTTCTAGGTTCTGATGGACTTCTTGCAGGGTGGTTGGATGGACTTCAATGCCAGCAAGAAGTGGGGTCCATTGCAGCACGTGCGAGGGCACGCCGCACCGTCCAGGCAGATCCAATGCGTTCTTCAGCGGAGCAGGCTGATTTTTCGGTGTAAGCTGTTTCTAGGCAGTGCACGGCTCTGTCTGTTGGTCTGACTGCGAAACTTTGCGCGGGAAGATCGCCTGAACGGCTACACTGCGATGTATTCTATTGTAGTCTGCTCCTCGCATCGATTTGCCCCTTCGTCTGATCACTCCAACGGGTGTATGCTTGGTGCTCCGTGTGCATTTCAAGTTGAACACTTACGCCATTGAGGTGTCAGATGCCTCTTGAGAAAGAGAAAAACCATAAGGCGATGTTGTTCTGAACGGAGGGATCGTGGCAAGGCGCCGAGAATTCATGGAGGCTCTTCGGCAGGTCGATGTTCACAAGAGAAACGCAGCTTTCGAGCTTGAATTCCTTGTCGTCGTACTTCAAGGAACATTCCTCGAGGTGTAAGACAGCACAGCACTGCCTACTTGGGTAGCCTCATGGAGCCCCCCCGGCCATCGCGAAGCGATGCGCATCACTGAAGGGATGGCGAGATCGCCAAGGGAGATATCAGAGTCGCACCTTTGCACTCTTGGCTGCTCTTGGTCGTCCCTTCACTCACATCCCAGACCAGATCCGAGCCTGGGTGAAGAACAAAGCAAGTTCAGCGGAGCCTCGCCTGAACTGTGGAAGTCGCAGGACGGAAGTCGCACGAGGGCTTCGTTTTTACGTCCGCCGCGGGGCGAAGGGAATCAGGATCAGCGAGTCGTACGTTTGGAAGGCTGCAAAGAGTAGAAACTAAAAGAGCAAAAGCCTTCGACAGGACCACCAGTCCTACAACTACCGCTGGGGCGAGCGGGATGCGACTCGGGCCGGATGTCGGAGCCTTCTAGCTGTTGTGTGGGGTTCTCAGCCGTTAGTGTGCAATTTTAGGCAGAGACTGCCAGCGTCAATCTTCGTGTTCTAGTTTGTCTTGTCTTAATTTTGGTGTTGTTTCATCGCTACCAAGCGGAACCTCTCCAGAAGACTTTTGTGCATGCCTGACTTTCGGTGGTGAGTTGGCCACGACTTCACCACGCAATCCTTTACTGTAAGCATCGCTCTCTACACTTTATGCTTCTGCGCTGTCGCATGTGTGTTTGGCGTTGGCAGGCTATAGTTCAACCCCAGTTCCCCCCAAGCCCACCCAAACCTTCTGCGACAGGATCCGGGTGATTATAGCATCTGGGCCACAGAGGAATGGAGCCCTTTCCAGGCCGCCGAAGCCAAATTTTGTTTGGGGTTGAGGGCTGGCTGATGGCTTTGGTTTGCAATGCTCTGCTGTCGTCCTAGTGAGGATGTTGTGTTGATGGTCTCCTTGTTGGGCGGCTTTGTTGCCAACGTTATTTCGGGATGCGCTTCTAGGTCAAGAACAGCATCTCCTCACGACCGACGCCCTCTGGGCACCCCAACCCTCTCCGAACGTGACGGTGAAATCCTTAAGCCGGAAACTCCACCCTAAACCCTGAACACTAAAACCCCAAACCGGAAGCCCTAATCCCTAAACCCGCAAACCGTAGACGGGCACTGTTCACCCTTAGCCCCGACGCTCAAGAGGAGAAAGCCCGTCAACGTTGAACGCCCAATCGGCGATGTGGGTTTGAGGGGCTTAAGGTCAAGCATTAAGGGCTCCCGAGCATCATTTGGGGTCCAAATTTGCTGATTGCTGCACCCCAGCTTTGGTGAGGAGCTTTCGCCCGGCGCAGCTCACAAGATAGCTCCCTCGACGAGTTTCAGGGGGGCTTGCGGTAGCAATGCTTTTGGTGGGGGGCTTCGTTTCTTTTGCTCGTGGCCACATGGTCGTGAACTTTTGAACTTTAAACATGAATTTGGCTTTGCTGCTTGTCGTCCCTGCGCCCTGACTGTAATCTGGCATGGCTCGAATGCCCAAGCTCTAAGTGGCTTTACCAATCGGGTTGAAGCTCTGTAATGCCAAATGAGGTTGCTGAACGGTGCCAAAAGTTGGTAAGTAACCACCGCCCAGCTTTGTAAAATTGCAGTATCTCGGTGACTCCCAGACACCCAGCAAAGAAAGGGAGCACAGAACAGCAGGGAATCAAACACCACTGTGCCTTTTGTGGTTGGGCAGGACGCGCTAGATTCTTCAACTTCTTTTCGGATGCCGCCTTTGTCTTCGGCTCGCTGTCGGACTTGATATTGGGCTCCTATGCCACAACTGCCTGCTCGACTTTTGATCTAAAAATCCCTGGTCTCACCCTGCACTCTTCACCGCGTGTTACCAACTCCGTACCTGAGCTAGTTGTCGATGCGCTGCTCGTGGCCACCTGGCTCGAACCGGCTTTTTAATGATGTCCAGAGACACAATGGTGAAGTCGGTAAGCCCCTGAAGTGCAGTGTGGTTGTCGGGTGGGTGGCTGGACGGTGGAAGTCAGGACATTGACAGCAAGCTTGCAACACGCACCCGGAACCCAAAACCCTGAACCCTAAGCCCTGAACCTGAGCCATCGGTGCCACTATTGCTGGGCGTCGGAGGCATGCGCAGAAAGGCGACTCAGCTTTCAACAGCCACATCATCAGAGCATCCAGCAGGGTGCACACGTTGCTGCCCCGCTTGCCACAATGGTCATGATCAGAATGTGTATATATATATATATACACATCGTGTATATATATATATATATATACACTTATATTTACAGGTAGGGATTTTTTCTGGTAGTTTCGCATCCCTAGGTGCTTGAATTGCAAGATTGGTCTTCAGAATTTCAGTTTCCGGGCTTTGGGTTTGCGAGGCGGGGGGAAGGGGGGGGGGACCGGCCTTGAACCTTCAGCAAAAAGCCGCAGAAGCTCTGAGATCTGAGCCGAGGAGGGCCTACTGCTTCCTTTGTGGCTGTCAAGCTGCAGCTTTCATGGGTTTGCCGGTCCTTCGGCATGCTGGCATGGAGAATACGATGTGGCTTTGACTGCGATTAGGCAGTGCAGTCTTGTCAGGTTCACGGGCGATCAGGGCAAGCTCCGTAGCCAGGGTGATTCCACACTTGTCCCAGACCTTGCATCACCCCTTGTTGTCCGTGGTTCATGCACGCCACAACAGCACGGCCGCGCTTCTTGTTCTTGGTCCATGACATGCACAGGCACCAGGCTCCCAACGAATGCACTGATCCCAGGAACAGCGGTGCTGTGTGCAGGGAGACCCTGCTTGCTGGGACGAGCTTTACACTCGGGAGAAATGTTGCGGAGGCGAGTTCGGCAACGAGACCCGGGTGGTTCGAGGAGAGCTGGTGAAGCCTTCAGCATGCCGTTACAAGATTATAAACAAACCCCTTAGAGATCGAAGTTTCCAAAATCCCAAACCCGGTTAGACTCTTGCGATAGGTGATACTCGAGCAGCCCCTACTTCAGCCTCCTCGGCGTAGTCATCGAAGTCCATCAACTAGATACAGTGAGTGTGTGGACTTTGGTGTGAACATGCGGAACATTCCTCGATTATAGGGTCTACATCTTAGGGCTCTGTGATTGTTTGACACCGCATGTTACTGATTGATGTGTTTCACATTGCAGACTCGAGCCACATGCCTCGCCTGGATTGTCCGAGTGTGAGCGCCGAAACCCGAAACCCTCAAGCTGACTTTTTAGTTGCTCCGCAAGCTTTGCATGATTTCTCGGTTGCATGAGAAGGTTGCTAGCAGTTGTGCTACCAACGGTGTTGCAAGGGCAACCGAATCGTGGTGGATCCAGAGGGGGCTTCGTGACACAAGGAAGGCACTGCCGCCAGCACACGCTGCTCCAGCTCGCATGGACTCGTCGAAGCCTTTCCTGCCTGGATGCCAGTGTGAGAGTCGAAGCAGTGAACCAGAAGGGCTAAACCACAGTACAACGGCAGACAACCCATCAGAGTCAGTGTAAACCCCCAGACCATCACAAAAAGCCGCGCAAAACCCTGCAGCTTTTTGAAAAGCACTACAACAAGCCCCTAAGCCCTCACCGAACTTTCATGAAAACCTGGTAGAGCACTAGGCCCTAGACCCTCACGACATTTTTTGGATTCTAAACCATGTAGGAGCCTTGAGATAAACCCGCGATCGTCACAACACCCCGTGTAAACCCGAAAGGACCACTCATCCAATGTAGAAAACCCGGTGGTGGGGGTTAAGGAGCCCCGTAGAAAACGTGGGGGTGGGGGTTAAGGAACCCGTGGAAGGAGACCCCGCCTGTTGGATCGATGGCTACTCCTACGAGGAGTGCTGCCTGGAGGATCCGAAACTCTTAGGCGAATTTTGCAGGAGGGGCTGCGGAAGGAGTCGGCAGGGGGTCTTGACGGGTTTTTAGGGTTCAGGAAAAAGGAGTGTAGCTTTGGGGTAAAGTTTCGGGTTCGCAGAGTAGGGTGGAGTTTAAGCTTTGGGGTCTAGGGTATGGAGGAGGATGTAGATTAGTTGATGATTCTTGCGTTCCTGCCACCTTTTCCCAACAAATTGCTGAAGTACCTAGGAAAGAAGGGTGTTGGGATGACAACTTCGTCCCCGAGCGGTGCTGCGTGGACAAGGTGGAGGACCTCGGCTCAGAGTTTTCTTATGGGGCTGACGGCTTGAGGGGCTCTAGTGGGCTTTATTTTGGATTTGGAATGCCATATATAAATGTATGTATGTATGTATGTATGTATGTATGTATGTATGTATGTATAGGCATACAGAAAGCGTCGCACTACAGTGCCCGAGTTTGAAGCTTTCAGTTTTCACACCATAGGCTAGGATGTTGCAAGAGTCTTACATCTACTTAGAATCCTCTTCTATTCTCTGCATGCATGCATACAATTCCAGACATGCATGTATGCATGCATGTATGGATGGATGTATGCATGTCTCTGTCTGAGTGCCTGGCCCATCGGTAAAGTCATTCCTCAAGGCTCTTCTTCCCGTTTAAAATGCCCAAAAACCTCGTCGACATTTTTGCAGCCGTCTATGTCATCGTCATCTTCGCAGAGAGGCTCAAACTCTGCTGTTGATTTGCCAAAACTCTAGTGCCGCACCTGTGCCGCCATGAGCCGCACATTGGTCCTGAGCTTCTTCCTGGTGACGGCTCGCATCCAAGCGACGCGTACCTTGGAGGGTCGTGGCGGGACCACGCAAGATGTGGAGATGATCACGGCGGTGGGCAACTCTGTGAAGGAGCAGCACACTGGTGATGCTCGTGTGAGAGATGCCGTCGATGAGGTGCGTAGCAATGCCGTGCAACTTATCCAAGAGATCGATGTTGCTGCGAAGAGCGGCAGCGATTGGGAGGTTTGCGGCTTTCCCACAGTCTGCAAGGGCGAAACGCCTCAATGCTGCAAGTTCTGGATGGGGAGCGTTCAAGCGTTTCACTATACTTGCAAAGCTAAGAAGGCAATTTGTTGATCTCTGCAGCCGCAAACTGTCGAGAAAACAAGAAGCACCGCTGGCTGGTGTGTGGAGGTTTTGGGGACTTCCGGGTCTGATGGATTTGGGTTTTGGGGGTGCTAATCGAAACTCGAGGGGAGGGAGGCTCTTCAAAAAGCAACGGTTTTTGCGGTTCAGGGTTTGCACCTTCACGGTGTCACGTTTTTGTCACGAGTGCGTTTCGGGGATTCCGGCTGAGGACCCCAACGACCATTCTGTCAACGTGCTTGAGCGTGCCTTCATGGATGCCTTCCACACCTCCGTGTCGCGGGCGGCGGGAGATTCGCTGGACTGCCAGGGTGAGAACGCCAACTTGTGGAACTCGGTGGGGTTGGTTCCGAAAACGTTACAGGGACGAAGCCCCAAATCCCACCCCCAAACCCGAAGTTCAGAGTTCCAACTCTTAGTCCTCTGAACTTTAGCTCCGAGCATTCTGAAGTGTTCTGTTTTGAATCGGGTTCTCGCCAGAGGGCCCAGAGAGCGGGAGTGAAAGTGGACACCCAAGAAGCATGCCCCTTGGAGCCCTAAGCCACGAACCCTGAGGCACCTGAAGCACTACATTCACTACATCCCTCAACCGAGACCCGAAACCCCCAAGCCCGAAAAGCTCCGGATCTCCCAAGCTGGAATCTGCTTCCTCTTTGTAAGGTCCCCTCCTGAGCCGGCTGTCATCTTTAGGATCTGTGGGAGCTAGGATTGTGCGGTTTAGGAAGGTCGGGTTTAGGGATTAACAGCAAGCCGAAATCTTAAATTTAAATCTTACGAAGGCCTTGAAGAAACAAGCAGATGTTCAGCCTTCAGGTGAAAGTGGCCTCCGCTTCAATCAACATCAGCCACACCTATGGCCAGAACCTCTGCTGCCCATTTCATTAAATGAGGAAACTATTTTCTTTGGTTGTGAAACTGTTGTGAAAATAACAGTTAGGCAAGTAGTAGCAACTATTTTTTTTTTTTATTTTTATTTTGTCGTTCGAACCCAATCCATCAATCCTGACGCTGACTTGACACCGTTGAGGTTTTCAGTATCCCGAGATCCAAGACTAGAGAAACTTCCTGTCTGGCAAGACTTTTAGAGTTTCCTTGTTTTTCACGTCTTGTGCTCTTCGTGCTCTGTGCCCGTGGCAGCCCGCCACGTTTTGCTTCTCTTCTTGTCTGGTCTATATGCCCCGAAAGCCCCAGAGCAACCACGACATTCGCCCTGCTGAAAGCCCTAAACTCCCTAACCTCTGAAACCTTGAAGCCCAATCACCAAAGGCTTTGCCGGTAGCCATTGTGCTGCCTTTCGGACCAGGAACCTCGCCAGGGTTGTCCTAGTTCTGAGCGCTGAAAACCCTAAAGCCTTAAACGGTCATAAAAACACTAGAAAAACTTCCCTGAACCCTAAAAATCATAGAACCCCAAACTCCATTCACATTCGTGGCGAGAATCCAAACCCGATTCCACTTCTTGACAGGGCAGGGAGCTACGTCTCCAAAGAGTTGGCGGAAGCCCTGGTGCGGAGGATAGCTCTGTTGAAGCCAGGAAATGCGGTAATTGGGTTTGGGGTTTAGGGTTGAGGGCTGCACTCCGGGCGGAGTGGAAAGCCTGTTGCAAAAAGGGTTTAGGGGTCAGGCTTTCGGGCTTTCCTATAAAGCTGCTTGCAATGCCTTTGTAAGTGAGCCGGGCGAGCAGGATCCTGGCCTGGAGAGACGTCCCTGGCCAGTGGGACAAGGACAAAAAGCTCTGCCCCGAGACTTGGTCCAACTTAGAAGTATGGATCAGTGCTCAGATTTTATGCAAGATGAAGTAATCGTAGCAGTGCTGGCCGTCGCAGTGCAGAAGTGACGTGGTGGTCGTCGCCGCAAGATGCAATTAAGATGTAGGAGGAGAAGCAGCACAGTTAATGTGACAGTGGCAGCGTTTGTGAGCTGCTAGGGTTTGGGTTTGTTTCCAGTGTTGATGGCAAGCTTTGCAATGCGCAGCCAACCTTTTCAGCATCCCGAAGGATGAAGCCCTTTGCCAACTCAGGAGGGTGCCATCGCGGCCATCGACCTGGTGATCGGTATCCTCGACGAAGACCACGGGCGAGACACAGCTGTGCAGGCTTGCTGAAAAGTAGATGTTGCATATATACACAGACGGTCCGTCTATGACTCTGTCGCTGTCCCTGTCTCTGTTTGACTCTCTTTTCTTGCTCGCCCTCGCTCTCCATACATCGCTGGTATACCTCTGTTTTGCGTAGGTCTATGGCCTTCTCCCACAACAGCCTTCTTCCCGGATAACGTGGCAGAATCGAACGATGCAAACACGCTTGCAGGTCCAAAACCTGAAAGCAAGAAAAAGACAGCATGAGCAGTAGCCACAGAGCTGGTAATGATGTGAGAAGCAGTGGCAGGCATCACGATAACACAACACAGGGTTGACGTTCTCTGTAACAAGATGCCAGGTTTGTGCATTTCTTGAGTGGTACCAGAGCGGCAAGAGGATGGGTGACAGCAAGCGCAGAAACAACATAAACAGCACATATCTGGGCTCGTAGCCTCATAGTTTAAATCAGGAATGCGCATGATCACCACAGGACGGCGAAGCGTGGCAAAGGCAACACTAAAAGCACGCGTTCGTAGCAACATGTCCGAAACCCCAAACCTAAATCCAGGTGTACCAGAAGCGCCTTGACCTTGCGGCTGTCAGACCACATGGCGCCCACGCAGAGGCTGTACCCTGGAGGACCCAAAGACTCCGGAATCCTGAAATTTCAAGACTGTACCTTAGATCATACTGAGGATCTCTCCTTAGTTCAAGTATGCTCCGTACTCAGCGGATATTGGGCTCCAACGAATCGCTGCGAACAGCTTCTACTGCACAGGGTTAAGGCTTCAAAGTCTGCAAGGGCTCTAAGGTTGAGGATTTGAAATTGGGGTCTCAGCAATGATTTAGAGTTTAGGGTTTAGTCCCTTCTCGAACATGGGTAACTCATACTAAACGCACATTACGGAAGCCTAAAGAATAGTACTGTGGTTCATGCACCGAGGCTTCGATTGATCATTGTTTTCCATTAAGCCTGCTTGCCATGGCATGCCTCCCGGGCGTTTCAGCCAGGTGGCCTAGCAGTAGACTTGATGGCTTGAGCGCACGGGTCCATGCGTTGACGCGGGCACATGGTGAAGCTAGCAAGCCACACCGAGCGAGCTGCAACAAGTTTGAAAACCTTCCTTCTCACTCCCTCTTGCAGCCACTTGCACGGGAGCTCCTGCTGGGGTTGAAGGCCGAAGCATTCGCATGCCCGTGGATCATTCCCACATCCGAGATTTCAAAAGCTAAACAGTTCGTAAACCCTGAAGTCGCGGCCCGTAATTCTTCAGGGCTCTGGTCTTTGAGGGGTGTCGGTTTCAGAGCCCGAAGGACGCAGGATCTGGCCATCGAGCACGTTCCCCGGCTTCCTCGGTCGCACATGGAAGGGAAAGGGCACTTATGTTATCTGCACACTATTTCACATTCATGAAGATCATCAGGAAAAACAAATGAAAAACGACAATTATGAACGCACCAGGATGTAGTAGCTTGAAAACAGTATCAATTGCAGTTCAGAGTTTCGGGCACAGACGTTGAGGTTTCTGGGGCAGCCTTGTAAGTGTTTCGGGGTGCTGACGGCCATAGTGACATAATTGGAATTGTCAAAGATGCTTCGCCGAAGATGGTTCGCGGCCCAGCTGCTTCGTTTCACGCACAGGTCTCTGCCCGGCACAGGATGCCCAAAGTGCCTCCGCCTAGTGCAAGTAAGCTGGAATCTTTGAATCTTTCCATGTCCCGATGGCAATCCAGGCCAAGAGAAATCGCAATCGTTCTTTTTGGAAGTGGAACGAGCCGAGACCCTCGCTTGCAGGTGCACACACGGCATGTTGGCACAGTCGCTCAATTATTTTCTGAAGGGGCCGTACTCTGTGATCTCGAGGCTTCTGGGACTGGAGGACAGCCACAGTTGCCATGGAAGCAACATCAAGATCTTCATCTACCGCTTGCCGCAGTTTGGGCACATGCTGAAGCCACTGCTGCGCTGTGCACAAAAGATGCTTGGCGTTTCGGGTCTGGGGTTTAGCGGGCTTGCTTCGTGCTTATGTTTCTGTCACTCCTACGGTTGCATCCCCCGTTAAACGAGAAGGCCCTGATGTTGAGGAGGGTTCGCTGGCACACAACCCAAGCCCATGCTGAAAAGGGGTTCGGCGGGGTGTAGGATTCCGGAAGTCGGCTTGGTGGTTCCCCTTCAAACATGGCAAATTTTGGGTTCTTTGGAAGATTCGATTCGATGTAACATGCCGATACATACTGGGCAAAAGGAGCAACTCAAACCTCAAGCTCACGAGACTAGTCTTGAACGCTTCCGTCCCACAGCCACAGCTCCCTGAAGCCTAAACTGCTGCCGATACTTAGCAGAGGATGCCCCAATGCACGGCCTCTGTGCACATCCACCGTTGGCTCGAGAGCGGCAGCTGTCTGACGGAGGACTTGGTCAACGGTTCTAGGGCCTAAGCCTTAAACCTTAATCAGTTTTCGTGACCGAGACTTTGGGGCTGTCTGAACAGATGGTGCTCAGGTAAGCCCCTATGCAAAACAGGGCTCATGAACCACAAAATCCTAATGTAAGGGCTTGAACCATTACTAACAGTACTGCTTAGAGTTCCTCATCAAAGAAAGTCCTGAATTTTCCGCCAGGCCACCGTTCTGATTATTGAGTGGGCCCATGAACACATCCTCAACTTCGCAGCCCTACCTATGTTTCCGAGCAGCGATCCTTCTTGTTTTGAGGCCAGGAAACCTTCAATGTGGACGGCCAAATGGTGTCGGCATCGTGGGGTTGTAGAAAGATATGTACGATTACTGAAGCAAGCATCCTCTGAATGAGACTGTGGCTTTAAGGCACCTCTATGCCGTGTTAAATCTGAATGTGTCCGTGCCTGTTGTCATCTACTTGTGCAGAGTGCACGGCCTTATCGGTCCGTATTGGTTTCGTTGTAGCACTTCGTGTTTTGCCGTGCCACCCCAGTGTGCAGTGGCTCGCGGAGCCGAAGCTGCGGTCGTCTGGCTTTTGTGGGCCCAACGATATCCGATGGAGCCATGAGAAAACGCTTTGGAGGATCCCGACTCCGCTGACCTCTTCTTTCTGCCGGCGCACCTGGGTTCGATGCTTTACGGTCGCGGGTTCTTTGGTACAACGGTTTGGGCTTCAAGTTCCGAGCGGAGATGGGAACAGGGCTTCAGTCTGCAGCGGGGTGTTTAGGCCAACAATCCCGCCTTGGGCGTACTTCCAAACCGCGGCGGCCTGTGCTTCCTTGATACCTCGATCCCAGCAGCTCTTCCTTAAAAGCTTGTGTCGTCGCGGCAACAGCGGCGGCAACGGCAACAGCAGCGACACAGCAGTTCTGTTGTCACGGCTACTCCTCTACTGCTGCTGCGACATGCAGCAGTAGCCGCCTCGTTGTCTTGCTACTCCAACCACGGCAACATCTGTTTACGTTCACGATGGTGGCGACTACATGGCGACGATGCGAACGGAACTTATGCTGATGCTGATGCCCAAATGCACTCGAGCAATGAAAGACATTTTGGTCCCGGGAGTCAGTCCAAGGTGTCCCCAAATTCGAAGGAGTCCCGACCTCACTGCGAAGCGCCAGATCCTCAACCGTAGATGCTGCCCAAGGTATGAGGCATGCTACAATGAGACCGCTTGCGCGGAGGCAGACGACACTGAGAGGTGGCACAGCTTAAATAACTGTGGATTGTCGTGTTTCCATGAGGGGATCTTAGTAGGATCCCGGATACGCGGTTTTGATTTGTGAACGACGGTCGAGGGCGAGGGTATCCCCAGGATTTCCAAAAGCCTAGCAGCCTAGCAGGCGTCTTGAGCTTAGATGACAGCCGAAATTGCAAACGCCTCGCAAAAAAGCACTCAGTTCGTACACAGATAGTATCGAGTAGGTAGTACAGTAGTATTCGTCGTCGTCGCTGCCGGTCGTAGTCGTCTTTGTGGCAGTAGTCGTCGAAGTAGTAGCAGTTTGTATCTAGCATTTAGCAGCTAGTATTCCAGCCAGTTGTGAGTAGTAAGCAGTAAGTACTAACTAGTGGGTAGCAAGTAGCAAGTCGCAAGTCGTCAGTAGTGAGTAGTAAAAGAACCAGGAAGTACTAAGCAGCAGTATTTGTCGTGGTGGCGGCGGCAGCATGAGTTAGAGCCCGAACAGGTGCTGGCCGAACGACTTTGATCCCCTCTCTCTGCCCTACTTTTCGCGACGCGGCGGGCAGGCAGCGGGCTTCCGGGGGAGAGGAGTGTGAGGGGAGGCCATGCAAGCCGAAACGCGGAAAGGAGGGATCGTAAGGGGTGAGGACTTGAATTGCGGCATGGCGCGGGCTTGTGGTGTGTTGACTCGTTCGAGAGTCCAGGGTGCTGAGTTTAGTTTTGTGAGAGTGTTGGGTTTTGCCCGAGCTGGGAGAGAACAGGTCTTGTAGTGCCTCAGACCCATAAATCCCCAAGCCCTCAGCCCTAGTGGGTCTGTGTTGTTTTCGCATCGCCCAGCCGACCTAAGACACACGCCCCGGTCTGGATTGTCAGAGTTGAGAGCGCCGACACCCTGTGCCACAGTAGACCCCAAACTCCTAAACTTTGTGTGACATCGTCAGAGCCTGGAAGTTGCCGCAAGCCGCTCAAGACAACCAAAGGGAGCTAGGGGAAGTAATGCTGGTAATAGTATTGCCGCGGCGCTCCTTAATGAACTTAATGATCACAGTTTAATGCACTCCAAAAGAAAGCATACTGCACCCGAAACCCCTATCATGATTTTGATGCCTCTGTGTTATCACTCTTCTGCATAAGCCGATTGTGTGGAGAAGAAACGAGCACCAATACCAGGTAGTGACGATCTTATTGCACGCTTCTGTGAGGGCCCGCATATCATCAGAAGCAATGCTGGCACCTTTTGCTAGTGCGACAACAGGCGGTTAAGGGCCTAGGGTTTAGGGCTTAGGTACGCGCCGGCGAGCACTAATCAAGCCTGTGTAAAAAGGCCCGCGAGCCTGCTTCCAGCACCTCCGCTTTGGAAATACCCGTGCGGGAAGCTCTGAATGGTCATCCCGAGAAAACATTCGTGCAGGACCACATGTTCCTCTTTGCCTGCAACCTCCTACCTTTCATGGACTCCATCATGATAAGAGCAAGGACATCTTGCAGCCGGATTGGTTCGTATTCGCGTGCTATTTTCGGGAAGGTATCCTGCGAGGGTGAGTGCTTGTAAATCCTCGACCAAGAATCCTAAGCCACAGACTAGACGAGCTGACCTCCTTCAATGCACAATCGACTCGGTTGTAGCTGCCCTCATCCGGGCGCAGAAGATCCAAAGCGGAACAACCCCGCTGAGATCCATGCCCATTGTCCTACGAAAACAACCGCAAAAGCGAGAGAGCGATAATCAAACTGACAACGCCGAACCTCAGGACTTCGCCATCTACATTTCTCGCCTTGAAAGTATAGAAGCTTGAAGCCACAAAGTCTTAAATCTCGAATGTCCAGCCTCAACACCCTCCTCTTAACTCGATGGGCAGAAATCCCATTCTCTGAAGCCGACTCGGGGAACCTTGAAGCCTAAAAGTGCCTAAATGCTAAAGCCAGCTGTGTGGGTGGAAACAATGCTACAGCCGAGGGCAGCAGAGCATGTTGTTAATTGCTTTTTTGCAGAGTCTAGGCCTAGAGACCTCATCTGGCATGTCTAAATTGTGAACCGACCCAAAAGCAGTTGTCACTAGAGGCACCATAGCAAAGTATATATTCAGGATTCAAGTCCTGTGCTGCTGCGAGGTGCCTCTCGGGGCTTGCCAGTGCCGCACACTCATTATAATGGTTGGTTGTTGTTAGGGCTCTGTTCACCTCATCGAAAGCTCCAAGACTTGAAGCCCTTTTCCCAAAAGCACAAGTCGGTGGTAAACCCCTAAATTGCTAAACCTTCACCACGAGCCCCCGACGCCTCGGCCAGGAATTCCATTATGGTGACCGTTGAGTCTTTTCAGGCCACCTCAAAGCCATGGCTGTTGGTTGTTATTTTTGTCCTTATTGACCTCATAGTTATAGTTATGATTGTTATGATGAATACTATTACCATTCCCTTAGTATCCTCAGTCTCATCACAATCATGCGCATGATTACGATGGTAATCAATCTTACCAGTGCCGTAAGTGTTAATTTTGGACTTGTGTTGTTCACTACTGTCAGGATGAAGAGTCCAACCTGAATCTAGAGAGTTTCTGTCGGGAGAGGGGGCAAGGAGCCAGGGATGCGGCTTTCAAAAGTTGATGCCTCTGGAAGGCCGCCAATTTCGCAGGCCCCAACATGCTGGCCTGGCTGGTGCACTCCAAGGACCCTCCAACAAGAAGTTTAAGGGAGCCCTATTGTACGTCCGAGGACACACCGTCTACCCTCAACGCCCGAAGGTCGAAGACTCGACACCTTCAATTTCCCATAAAGCCTACAGTATGCACCCGAAACCTTGCGCCCCGAGGCCCTAGAACACAGCCCCTCGAAGCAAGGAGATCCGTGATTAGCCACGATCGCTTCGATTTCCTGATACAGTACGTCTGCTTTCTTTTGAAAAGATCTTGATACAGATTGTGGCCTTTGTGAGGGTAGGTCGACGGGGCCCAGAAGTCTCCAGTTTTCATGCCGCCGACTCGGGATCGCATGCCGGGTGCGGAGGATGTGCTCATACCCGGCTACATCCCGAAATGGAGCACCCCGGCTGTCTAAAGCTTGGAGCCTGATGCCCGAAAGTGAGCGGCACTGAACAGATATGAACAGATCCTTGGCTGTGCAGGCATCCGACTCACTGATGCACAACCCTAACCCAGCTGTGTCGGGGGAGGTTGTGCAAGGCGCAGTTGTAGGCTGCCAGGGCTAGGGTCGCACGGCTGCATGTCTATGCCCGTAGGCACAAATGGCGGGATCAATTGCCAATTCTTTCGGATTGATTGAAATACAAACGTAGTATAATATGCCCCAGAACCCATACTCTAATGGTTAAGGCTTGTGATTCGCCAGATGTGATGACCTGCCATGTAATCACTTGACGTTGATGGTCAGTCGTGAAGTTGAGTCTGGCACTCCTATCCAACCTGGCCTGTGAGCATAATTCTCTGCCTTAAGGCCCCTATAGCACGCTCCCTAGGGCTGACGGCCATGTTGGCCTTCAATCGGCCCATGATGCAGCGCAACATCCTGGCGATCTTCCATGGCCACACCCGATGCCCGGCATGAGAGGGTTTCCAGCGTTTCTAGGGCTGGGGGTTAAGAGTCGTCGAGAAGAAAGGGCTTTACCGAGGGGTTTTACAAAAAAGGGTCTGCAAGAGAGTCTTACTGACGTTGTCAAGCCTGATAGAAATGGCGACGACACCTCCCTAAACCCAAGGCCCAGATATGACGGCCGAGGCCGAGTGAGTTGACATGGGCCCAACCCAAAACCATTAACCCTGACCGTCAGCGGCCGTCCAGGAAGCAGCCCCTCCGTCGGCCACATGTATCAGAGGAGTCCCCTAGCCGAGGCCAGTGGGTCGGCAAACATGAGGGTTTAGGGTTTAGGCAAGTTTGGGGATTAGGGGGTTGATGGGGACAGTAATGCAAGTTAATCTACTAGACTTTACCGGGCTGCTGAACAGCGAGGCCTGTTGTAAAAAGGATACAGAACACTTTTTTGAACAGTACGGGTCGAAAAGACCTGACGATACAGCGATGTGGCGATGTGGTCTTCAGTGTGACGGTATAGTAGACATGAACAGTGTACATGCACAGATAGCGGTCTTTAGCAGTCCCACTGTCGTATCACCTATCTTTTTTGTCCGCGCAAACCTATCGGTGAGGATACATTCATGGTTAAGTACTCTCGCTGCCACTGCCCTAGCATCCATCCTCCTTCTTTCCTCCCTAAATAGTAGTATCGGGAATGTATTGGTACTTCTATGGCGCTGGTTGCCATTAAATCAACACCCGTGTCATTCTTGCAGGGGTTGTTGCCATGGCTATTGCTGCAGTTGTCATTTCAAAAGCTCACCTCACCACGTTCTTTCCTATTCCTCTACATCTGCTCTTACCAGTATCAGCGTTTTATACAAGGCGTCGCTCCATGTTTTTCATATCTATCGTTGGCGCAGTGAACTTGTTGAGCCTTAGGTGCAAAGGAATGCAAAGGATGTGCCAATCGATCCTGTGCCTTCGCGAGGTCGAACACTGATTTAACTATATTGTGCTGAAGGACTTTAAGGTATTGTTCCAATCTTGTAGGAGGTCAAGGTATGTTGGGCAACAAAAATCGAAGCAGCACCATGTGCTCGGTTCGGAAACCTCGGGACCGTTCTTTCAAATGCGAAGTGCCCCCAGGTAAAATTAGATTGCCAGCCGAGCATGAAAAGTGATCATCGCGATCGGGAAGTGCCATCCCCTTCGACTCTCTGATGTGGCAGGTTTGAAATCCTTACTGTTGGATGCGGCTCGTTATTTTCGGATTGAGAAGCCGTGCTTCCTGTTCCAGCTGTTCTCCTGGTCTTGGTCTGATGCTGGTGCGTCACTTGTATCTGACACTCCGATTATTTGCTGATGACCTCGTGGTGACGATTGAAGTTTTACCGCCGGAATGGAAATCGGTAGTCGCGTGTGTATGGAACTGGGTGTGTGAACACACCAACTGAGCCCCGAACAGGCCCTAAGCCTCCCAGTTGGGGGTGAAGCCCTGAACCTCGATCTTGATGAAACCCTCACGGACCACACTTAAAGTCACTTGGAATGTTGCTTCGATTTCTGAAAAGGGGGGCTGTTGGAACATTTCGCGAAGAGACCTCGGTCTTCCGGTTTCGGGCTCGAGCTTCAAGCCCAAGCCCTGAAGCCTAGTCTTCCTAAACAGTTCAACTTCTCAAAGAGAACTCCGTGCTGCCTGGCTCAGACCCGCGATCGGGTGGTCGAGTTCTTCGGGAAGCTGAGCTGTTGAAGATGTTGAAGTCGCTTTTGGGTTTAGGCATCCGGTCCTGGCGTGGCCTTCAGTCCGTGGTCACCGAGGGTTGGGGGTTTAGGCACTGGGCATAGCCTAAATACTCGGTTGGGGGATCGTAGGGTACAGCTCTGGCTGCGTGCCTCCAGAGAACCCTAAGCCCTGAGCCGGTTTCACTAGTTGTTGAGATCATTATGGATCTCAGAGAAGTCTGTCTGTCGCGCCCGAGCTGCCCCGGCTCACCTACTAGTTGATGGGGCCTGGTTTTTAGTATCTGATTCATTTATGCCCGATGCCCTTACTCAGCCTCCTCATCGTAGCTGTCGTCATTGAAGTTCACCAACTAGCCAACATGACTGAGCGAACTTTGATGTCACATATGGGACACCCCAACTTACAGGTTCTACCTCTATGGAGCCCTGTCTTCTTGGTCCCAAGTGTGAGATTGTCTCACTTCTTTGAAGACCTCGAGCCATATGCCTCGCGTGGATTGTCCGAGTGTGAGCGCCGAAACCCTGAACCTCGAGGTTGAAGCAGTGTGATTGGGTCCCTGGTCCCATCGCAGCCAAGGAAGGACTCGCTGAGTAGCGCGGGGCCACCAGTGAAGGACTACTTCAGGCATTCGTGCCCTAAAATAGCAACCTAAAGCCTGTGGCTACTTGAGGTGTGGTCTGGTGGCTTTCAGATTTATGTAGGGAACCATGGTTTCTGCGTTCTCAGATGTCCGACTTGTGGACTCTGGTGGATTTGGAGGTTCGACATTGAACACCGATTCTATCAGTTCTTCATGTTCCCTGATTCCCTCACCGGCCAAAGCATGAATACCACGGTGTTAGAAGCGAGCAGCTGTGCTCTCGCCGATGGAGCGCAGATTTCCAGTCGTTCATACATGTCAATGTCGTGGGGGCTTGACAGCGCGGTCCTGCTAAGCATCATCGCCTCCGTATGAACGCACGGAGTGGGCCTGTGAAGATGCTTTGTGAGCCCAGCTTGCCACCTGTAGAGAGGCTTGAATGAAGGGGCGAGAACGGGCCGATAAGTTCTCCGGGGTGCATTCTGCCACGGCATGGTGAGGAAGTGGGTGGCCAGCTGCAGCTACTTGAGTTGGTGTACGTACACTCTGCATGACCGGGGGACTTTCGAACTTGTGGCAAGTTGCGAAGGCTTGCAGTAATGTTTAGGGAACTTTGTATTGACCAGCAGTTAGGGAAAGTGTCGTCATCCGGCTCTGCACGTAAAGATTACAGGCGGTCTGGCCTGAGCCGCTTCTGCCTGATCCCCGCCGGGCTCACAGCAACCTGGCCGACATCTAGCCGAGCCTGAGTTTCTGACAACTTGATGCGTGCTTTGTGGTTTTGGCTACTGCTTCTTCGTCTCCTGTTGGGTGCTGTTTGTGGACTGCTCTGGTGGAGGGCTTGAGGCTGTACCGGTAGGTTTTCTGCATCATTTCAGGAGGATGGAGCGGCGAAGGATCAATGGCAAGGACGCAAGCCCAGGAATGCTTGCTGCCTTGTTCCGCTAACCCTTACACACCAAACTCAGTAACCCTACAACACCTTGTAAAAGCTTAGAGAAGCAATTCCTTGCCGAAAGCTCTAAACGGGAGCTTGAACCTTGCATACATGCCCTGAACCCTACTCGGTGCCACGCTTGGAAGTTGCATGTTATATTCTACCAAAGCCCCGAACAATAAGTCAACACCAGCATCTGCCATATCGTCTAGTGTTGCAATCATTGACTAGGTTGTCGTATGTGGCACCAACCTGTGCGACACTGCCTGGTGTGGGGCAGCAACGCTTTTGGTGGGTGATCTGTATTTCCAAGCTGTAAAACCCAATACCCTAATATCAGTACTTCCATTCTACTTGTTCAGGCATCCTATTCTCACTTTGTTGACTGTGCACCGGCTGACCTCATTGATGCGATAGCAGCTGAAACTCTGGTCTCCTAAACCCTTCAGCTGCCTGAGGGGGGTGAGCCCCAACTGTTCCAGGCTCATGCAGGCCTTTTCAAAGAATATGTGACAAAGATACAAGCTCCAGAAATGTAGGTTTGAGGGGCAAGACCAACCCTGAACCCAAGACCCTGAAGCACGCTGAGGCTTGGACCATTCACCTCTATGAGTCCTTCTTCTTCGGATGCATCCCCGTGCTCCTCTCCGACGAGGCCGAAAGCAATGTGGGACTGAGGTCTTGTGATGTTTTGTGGGTTGATACAAGGCAGCTGAGCGACCAGGCATTCTGGCAGAGCACCCTATTCAAGTTGAGCTAGAGCCTGGGTACAGGGCTCGCAGTTGATGGGGTGGCCGGTACCTTTCAAGCCTCAAGCCAGGAACGGAAGTCGTGGATTCCCCAAGCTCAGAATAGCGGGAGGATCAACAACATGACGGCAGTAAAGTAGGGGCTGACACAGCTGGTGCACGTGTTCTTTATGCTTGGGTGATGATGGATGTAGCATCTAGAGGCCATGCCCACCCTCGTAATTGGTTGCTGCGATCATGAAGACCCTACCCCGTCAATTAGCAACCCTAAGTCCTAAACACGAAACCCTAAAGCGAACTCCGTGCGGTGCGACGTGGGAAAAACGATGTCAGCTGGCAAACACAATGGGTTGCTGGCACTCTTCCGAGAGATGTTGTGCTGAGTAATGCGAGATGTAGGCGGTTCTCGAGCTATTAAGTTGCCTGTTCGTCAGTGTCGTTAAGCAGAGTGAAGTGGGCCATACATGCCTTCGTTTTCTTAGCATTGTGTTGATTCCTGGATTGGTAAATGGTTTAAGTTCTTACATTACATGTTCTATGCATTCTGAGGCTTCGGACCTTGTTGCATTCTGGCTTTCCGTCTTGCAATACCTTCACATCCATCGTCATGCTGGAATCCGTGCCTGCATTGCGAGTGTGCGAGTCTGAACCCTAAACGACGGCAAGTGTCACAGATGGGCGGAGTCTGACTTGGTCGGTATCCAGTTGAGCTGGGGCCTTGTGCGCCGTTCTCCCTTTCACCCCAGACCGACCTATCATACGCCATGCCAATATCTGAAGTTGTTCGAGATCTCTACAAGTGGCCATCTGCTGGAAATCAAGCAACGTTGGAGGTGTCTCGCCTCAACCGACCACGCACCACTAGCCTGGCCTGGCTTGTCCGAGTACGAGCGCCAAAGCCCTAAACTCGAAACCCTCTTCTCGCCGAAGCACTGAACCCTGAACCCTATGCCGCCACGGAGCCTCTCCACTGCAAACTGCGCAAGCGTGCGTGTCTTGGGAGAGGTCTCGGTGCCCTTCCAGGACGAAATCGACTGGCCAAGGCTATCCTTCAAGGCGCCTTGGGGGTCTTGGGTCCAGGGTCCCTGAAGGGTTAGTTTGTGGGTTCTAAAAGGGTTGCCAAGGTTTATTTGGGGTTAGACCGGGGTCGGTATGCCTTCACAGCGGTTGAGGGTTAGGGTTGCAAGATGTTGCTTTTCACAAGGGTTGAGGGTGCGGCTTGCAAGATGTTGCTTGGCTTCATATGTGTTTCCTTTCGTCGCTTGAGAGATGCTTCTTGATTGGGCCTGGTTCTTAGGAGGGAGCGGGGGAATGGTTCCAGGGACGACTAGAAGGGACCTACCTCCTCAAGGATTATTGTACGGATCCATTCCCCCCCTTCCCTATAAAGAACCTGGGAACATGCAAACTCGGCCCTGCACACTCAGCCCGAAATCCAAACCTTTTGTTCTATTAGTTGCAACAGGAAAGAATGTTGTTTCTGATTTCTGCATGATTGTGGTAGATTAAGTTCGGTTCTTTATCAGGAACCCGTAACCCCAAACCCTGGGACGAAGGTGTTTGTAGTAGATGTGTGGTGATGTATGCGGTGTTCCTGGTGAAGGCGTCATCAGCAGGAATGCTGTCTTTGGCAGGTCAGGGTCCTTTGAACGTCGCGTTTCCGGATTCCTACCTGTATGTTGCAAGGAGGAGGGTGATTGTATGGCGATGGGGTGGTATATGGTGGTCGAATCCCCTTAACTTTGCATTAGTGCTCCTTGCCCCTGCCTCAGCCAACATGGCCTCCCCGACCTCAGATAGGGTGATAAAACATCGCAAAAACCTGGGACGAAGAAACCCCCAACAAAGGCTTTTTCGTCCCAACACCTAAAAAAAGAGTGCATCGAAACCCCCAAACCCCGAGATTGAATTTCCCGTAACCCAAAGCATTTCATTTTTGTTTATTTCTGGCATTTTTTGGAACAACGGCGTTGTTCTTATTATCATCATGCACTCAACTGTGCCAGAAGGCCCCCAACGCCCTTCCCCTACATCGTTTCAGGTCCCGAGTTCGATTGACATGGCAGAGTTGCACGCGCGCTTGCGGAGCGTCCGCTTCGGCCAGCTGAAGTCGCTGCCGGGCTGCGGAAGGGAGGTGATCACCGTAGTTGGTATTCCTGAGGCTTCTTGTTGCTATGGTTGGCGTCGATTGGCATGGTTATGCCTATCTCGAGGAATGATTTCTGATTTCCTAGAATATATTTCTGTGATTATATGATTATTGTATATACTTGGTATTGCCAATCTGATTGTCATTGAGGTTATTGCTCTTGCTATTGCCCGGGCGGGGTGGGGGCGGGGATGGGGTTGAACCACGTATGTCTATGCACACATGTGTATGCCCATTTCTTCTCTGCATCCACCTGTAGGGTCAGATCCGGGGGTGCGCAAGCCGGGTGGAAAGTCTTTGTGCACAGTTTTTTTGGGGTTTCGAAACCTCTTTGGGGGAGCGGACATTCTTGGCCTGGGAATTCAAATCCTGAATGATCTAAGAGTCCAGGGCTTAGGATTGGGATTTTGTGGTCTAAGGTACGTTGACCGTGAAAAGCTCGGAAGGGGTCCATCTCGCCGATACGGTCCCAGCGTCTGCAAGAGCCCTTACAGTTGAGCTTACCTATAGGTACTTCAGTCCTCGGACTGGCAATTAGAGGATCCAGAAGGGCAAGAACAGAGTGGCTCTGAGAAGTCTTAAGCAATGCGGAGCCTTCATCTCTTTGGTGCGGGAATGTAGGCTGTCCGAATTATACTATAGGGACCTCGGGCCCAGACACGTATCAATACTTTTCCTGAGGTTTCCTAAGTAGAATTAGACAAGACCGGAACAGACCCGTTCAAACCCTACTCTAATGATCAAAGGCCTTGCAACAGGTACGCCCAACTGACTCTAAGCGCAAGGCCGGCGCAAAGCCTTCGGAAAGACCGGAGCTCCTAAGTCTATCCTGATGTTATACACGGTGTTGCATCGAAGATCGTGTTGCAGTTGGGTATCCATGTTGTGACCGTCTGCTATAAGGAGAACCCGAGCTTGCATTCGCCCCAACCCTCGCCTGCAGCATCGAGTGCGAGTGCTAAAAAAAGCAGAACCAAGTGGGGCACCCAGATCGGGTGATCTCAGGATGTACCGCGAGCTCGCAGCGGCACGCTGCTGGTTCGACTACTCCCGGGGCTGGGGTGCAGAAGGACGCTCCGAAGAGGTGCCGCAAACACAACTCTAAAGGAAAGCTCCAAGCCATTAACCCCGAACCCCCAAACAAGGTCTGCTTCGCAGGCCTAACTACCCCGCCATGCGAGCTTGTCCTCGCGCAGTGGGAGGCAAAAAGCCATAAACCCTGGTAGAACGCCCTTCAGAGACCCCTTGACAGAACTCGGGTAAATCCTTTACAGGACCCTGACACTAAACCCTAAACTGACTAAACTGACCCCAGGGCTGCTCCCCGTACCTGGGCCTGATACGCGGCTTGGCGCGGCGCGCAGAGGCCCTGCGACGAGGCCTCTACCAGTCACCAGGCTACAGGTCCAGAGCTTTTCCATAGGCTTTTGTGTCCTTTTTGTTACAGAGGCTTATGAGGGCTTTTCATAGTTTCGTATTGGCTGTTAGATGCAAGGCCTTGCAGGGTTTAGGAGGGTTTGGTAGGGCTTCGGGGTTTGTGTCAGAAATCCCGATTAGGGCTGTTCGCCTTAGTAGGGTTGCTCAGGTTTCTGGATTGCAAAAGGTCTAGGTTTCGGCAAGCCGGAACTCTCTACATCACCCAGAGTGTTTGGCAGGGTTTTGTTCTCCGGATGCTACGACTCAGAATCCCTAAACCCTAAGCCCAGGGCTCTAACACCTGACTCTCCAAAACCGAAGCCCTTGTCTGGCTTGGCTCCCGGATTGTGTTCTCTAGGGCTGTGGAGGCCCCAGCAGCTTCACTTCAACACCAAAAGGCCATCGCTCAAACCTGAATCAACCGCTGCATCCCCAAACTCAACCCCTGTCAGACTGCTGCAACACCCTTCTTTTTTCTTTGCGTAACCCAGAAACTGGGAAATCTGGAGCTGGAGTCAGATAGGTCCCCTTTGGTTACAGTCGGTTACAGATTTTCGTGCCGGACCCGCCGGACCCCCTAAAGCCAAAACCCTACATGAGAGCGTGCTGGGTAAAGTTTCCTACAAAGGACTAACTACGGCCGATGGATGCCACATAAGTCAGTACGAGTACTCACGCGTTGAATCCAAAACCCAGAGTTCGATCTCTTTTTGCGTTCTCATGTCGGAATATGTTGTCTGTGCATGTATCGAGCCCCTGCCCGATGCATCCTCTTATCACTGGGAGCAAACACCCCCCCCAAAAGCCCAAACCCCACTTGAGAGCCGAGGCTGCCGCTCTACTGGGAGCCTCCGGAGCCGGAGACTTGAGAATTTGGCGCTCAAGGAGGGAACGTGCCGCAGAAACTTCATGAGCTCCGGGCTCCGAGGGCGTCGAAGAGACTCCAGTGGAGTCAGGAGAGGGAGGAGTCGTGCAGGACCGCTACGCCGAGGTCCTCTGAGCATGATGACTCCAGGTCGGACCTGTGCAAAGCTGCCCTGGGAGAAGCTTCGCGGTCTGGTTCTACGGAGAGGATCTGGAGAAAGCCGAGGATCTGGCTGCATCACGTTTCAGAGATGCGAGATCACGCGAAGATGTGGAGACGGGGAAGCAGATGCGGTCGATTGCTGCTGCGAAAAGGGTACGATCAGCTGAGATGAGACGCTGTAACCCTCGAAGTCCCGCTTAGGGCCAGTTTAGGGTTCAGGGCTTCGGCAGGAGCACCCCAGAGGGGCAAGCTTGGGAGAGGTTGGCAATAAAAACCCTAAACCCTAAGTGTCTTTCAAGCGATCTGAGGTTGGCTTCTCTGACTACTTCCGGTTCCCGGCTGTGCAGTACTTTGACTCCATACCGCATCTGTCTCTGGGCTGATTCACGAGTTTGCTTTCGTCACAAAGTCATGCCACATACTAGTTCTCAAGAGGAGGATGACGGTTGACGGTGAACTGAGGATATATGGCTTGTCTGTTCCATCATCTCTCTCAAACCCCCATCGGGACCGAAGGTTCCAAAGCTGCCCAACCCGATCACAAAAACACTCGGCTTAAAACGTGTTCAACCAAAGCCTTCGCCGGAAGCCCTTGAGCCCTTCCGCTCGAACAGCCTCGCCTGCAGAGCCCGAGGTGCGAGAGTCCAAACCCTAACTCGGTAAATCCAAGCCCCGTGAATCCGAGATCCCAAGTGTGCTAAGGTCTGAAGCCTTATATTCCTAGCGCGCGAACCGCAGACCTGTTTCTCCCCCAAACCTAATTGACCATTTACTGAGCATTCAAACCCTCAGGAGGAAAAGAAAAACCCTCAACCAATTCGCTAACTCCCGGAGCCTCAAGAGAGGTTGCGCCAGCTGCCAACCCTGGATTTCTTCGAGGCAAAGTTCCGAACATCATCAAACCGAGAGCCTTACTGGGTTCTTACAAAATGTGGGTGAATTTCAAGCCGGGGTTTTGGGGGTGGTTGAAGGAGTTTATGTGAGTGACCACGGCAAGAAGAGCGTATCACTTGCTAGAAGTAATGTATCCATTTCATGGAATACTCCTACCCTAATTGTGAACTCTTATCAGGCCCTCATCAAAACCCTTCCAGAGCCGTTTGCGACGTTTGATTAGCCCTCCCCACCCCTCCAGCCCTCCCCAAAAACGAGACCCAAGCCCCTAAACCCTAAGCCCTGGAACCCCTTACAACCTCAACCCAACAAAAACCCCCCCTAAACCCTAAACCCTAAACCCTAAACCCAAGGTTCGAGGGTTCAAGAACCCCCGAACCCGCGAGTCTCAGGTGGTCCAAGCCATGGTAAGGTTCAACCGGGACTCTATGGCGCCTGGGCATTCAAGCCATGATCCGGACTAGAGGGCCCTCAGAAGCGTAACTGTGTTCTTGAAGCTTTCTGAGAAGGATTCCTCATGGGGTTTGTAGGGTTGTCAGCATAGAAGCCTCAAGAAGCAGAGTAGTATTGAATGGGGCTTTGGGGCTTGTTATGGATCAATGAACTTAGGCATAAGGGGATATTATTACACCAAGCTTGTTGCAAGCTCACTCCCTAAACGGATAATGCAGTTCGGCCATTCGGGTTTCATAAGGTTTAGGAGAAAAGTGGCCTGGGGTTAGAACCTCAAGCAGATGTAAGCAACAAAGCCCTAAAGCGGATGTCCGTAAACCAGAAGCCAGGGTATGGAAAAAAGGTAATTCACAGGCGAGCAGCGTGCTTCCCTTCCCCTAAGCTTTACGCCCTGAATCACAATGCACCCCAAACCCCACATCCTACATCCGGAACCCCAAATCCGGTATAAGGTTGTGCTGGAGTTCCTCGCTGTGCAGTTGGGTTTAGGGTTGAGGGGGGGGGGGGGGGGGGGTGAGGTTCGTGTGCAGGGGGTGCCCGGTTGAAGTGGCAGACGCGCAAGTAACATGATACTCGAATCCGCACCCTACAAGAAGCGAGCCTTTGACTCTGAGAAGCCAATGTCTGCTTGTGTGTCTTCCGTGCTTAGCTTAATCTTACGACGCCGCGCTCTGCCGACATTGTGGCTCATCAGGTGCTCTTGGGAGTTTGCCGGTGTGCCAGATTTTTTTGTGATTGTCACCCAGCCGCCGTGGCTTTTCTTCTTGCTTCCGCTTTTGAGTGCACCCGGCTCCCAGTGGCGCCAGTGTAATTCCAACCTGGTCTTCCGTTTCTGCATTGAGTTTTCCAGGGCACCCTCGGGCGTGCCCGCGTAGGCTCCCAGACGTCGGGGGCTGTCTGTTGAACGATCACAGACCAGCTCCCGGCCTAATTCCTTGGAAGTGGCCACTCGGCAGCTGATCTTTGAGTTTTGTTTTTACAGGTTCATAGTGTCCAGACTCTAAACCCCAAAGCTGAAACCCCGATCTCGAACCTTGAGCTCGTCTCCCTTCGGCAGCGCTGAACCGCCTGGCTCCTGCTTCTACACCCCCCGGTTTTGGGGGATTCTATGCCATGAATATTTCAGGGAACCCAAAGGCAGGGCAGTGTAAACAAATTGCGGTTTTCGCACGCACAAACACACAGACTCTCTCTCTCTCTCTCTCTCCGTCTCTCTCTCTCTCTCTCTGTCTCTCTCTCTCTCTCTCTCTCTCTCTCTCTTGCTCTGTCTGTCAT